>JAZGTJ010007984.1:0-21827 GCA_036877575.1 Botia almorhae | reverse complement strand
TTCTGTGGCACAACAAGAACACAGCCAATCACAGTTGAGGCTACATCAGGTGCTGGACAGCAAATGTTTTGTCATATTCTGAGTTCATGATGTTCATGTACAGGATTTAGAACAGAAATGTTATATTTCCTGTCACCTAGATGGCACAAACCTACATACGACTGGCATTGTGTTCTAGTACAATATATATTTGAGAGACAACAAATATTTGAGAGTTCATTTCCTTTTCCTCCAGGGGTGATATCTGTGTACTTTGAGGCAAACGTTACCTCGGGACGTGCTCAGGGTTTCAATGCCTCGTTCTGGGTGAAGCGATGTGGAAACGGAAGTTTTGGAGAGGGTGTAGTTGTCTCATCCGAGTGCCAGGCAGGATCTCAGTGTGTTAACGGCCTCTGTCAATGCCCCCCTGGTTTCGGCGGTCCACAGTGTGACCGCCCTGTCTGTCCAGGGAATTGTGGGGAGGAGGAGGGACGAGGCAGCTGCAACTTGGTGTGTGGCACTTTTAATACTCTTTGTATTCCTGTAGCTAATTAAATGATAGGTTAAGTGCTTTAAATGGGTCCCACATTTAACCATAACTGTTCCATCTGCATGCAGACTCTTGGCCTGTGCATGTGTACAGAAGGGCGGGCTGGATTAGACTGCTCTTCAATCGCAGACTCGGACAGCCTGGTCTGGAAAACACTGCTTGACACTCAGCTCTCGGCTGTAAGTTTTCTATTCAAAACTATAAAATAGAGTCTCTGTTCTTACAAACTCTCTGAAGTTTATTTATTTTATTTTCTCCCACAGAATCAGGCGAACCGGTTTCTTCAGAGGATGGGCCACTCCCTGGTGTCTGGGCTACAGGGAACTCTCTGGATGTATGGAGGCCTCTCACTCTCAGAGGGCATTCTGGGAAATGTTTACAGGTACGGTACCGTCATGACTTAAAACCATGTGATCTAGTTGGTAAGAATTGAAACCAGTTCTTATATCATGTAAGAACTAAGATTAAGAAACTATAATGATTAGGACTCTGTAAAGGCTTTTGCTTTGGTTAACCATGTTTTTCCTTTTATGGCTGGTCCAGGTATTCTGTGGCTGAGCATCGCTGGACTCAAATGTTGACCAGTTCAGGGGAAGAAAGTTCGATGCCTTTGCCCCGGTACCATCATGCCTCAGCTTTGGTGATCAGTCGTGACCCGCTTTCTGGCTCCCAGGCAGCCACTCACAGTTTGATGTTTGTGGTTGGTGGGGTCACAAAGAAGGGTGTTGCAAATGACACATGGTGTCTGAACCTTAGCAGTCTGGTGTGGAAGCAGTATAAGGTATTGCTATGTTAAATATGTTATATATAGTTGCAGTGCTGCTTTCCTCTTCAACTGTGTTGTTCAGGCTAAGAGTGGTAGACGTCTCTTGACTTCTGTGTTTAGAGCTCAGTGCTGCCCCCTGTGGCTGGTCACACGTTAACAGTGCGAAAAGGCTCATCTATCCTGCTGATTGGTGGTTACTCTCCAGAGAATGGATTTAACCATTATTTGCTGGAGTTCAGCCCTCAGTCTGGAAACTGGACCATAGCCCCACACACTGGCACACCTCCTACTGGTAGAGATAGACCACTACACCTTTGCTGTACCGCATTTTATCCTAAGCTACTTTGTGAAAACTCATTTTTCTCATGCTTGCTTGCATTTTGTCTTTTTCAGGGCTCTATGGTCACTCTGCAGTGTATCATGAACAGACAGATGCTGTGTATGTGTTCGGTGGTTACCGTTTTCATGTTGAAGCTGTAGAACCTTCTGGAGAACTCTACAGTCTTTATTATCCCAACCTCACCTGGTCTTTACTGGTGCCCTCTCAGGGAAACAAGGTAATGAGTGAATTTTAGAACTGTTTCTCCCCATAGGATGTTTTTTTTAAAACTCCTCAAAAATGGGCTTAAGAACATGCTAAACCATAACCAATACTATTTTCATCTGCCCCTCTCTCTCCAGCCTCTTTCTCGCTTCTTTCATGCGGCGGCCTTAGTGAAGGACACTATGGTGATTGTCGGAGGAAGGACGGGAGAAGAAGATTACAGCAACACAGTTTCTCTCTACCAGATCAACTGCAACACATGGGTACAACCAGGTAACAGTTGCACGTGTCCGAATACAGATGTTAACGTAGACCGTTTACATTAATTAGCATTAGTCTGTACGTACATGTATTTTTTAATGCATTTTCCTGTTTTTGTAGTGTCCTCGGTGGGTGAACCTGTCAACCGCTCAGTTTCCTTGGCGATGACGGGGTGGGGCAGTCGCCTGTTCTTGTCCGGGGGTTTTAATGGAGTGACGCTGGGCCGGCTGTTGACTCTCTCCCTGCCCTCTGACCCCTGCGTGCTGCTGCCCACACCTGAGGCATGTAACAGCAGCACTGGCAGCTGTGTGTGGTGCAGGGGCACCTGTGCTTCATCAGACACCGCGGAGAGGTATTACACACAACACATGTTACAGGACATTAGATGATGTAGAATCTTATTCACAGTACGCCAATATGAACACAAACCTTCTGTTTGTGCCTTCTGCCTATGGTTTTTGTTTCCTGTCTTTCTCAGGTTGGGTTGCACTATTGGTCAGTCTACCTGCTCGCCTACTCCTCGTTCTTCTGACCAGTGTCGCAGACTCAAGACTTGCAGCGAGTGTTTGGCCCGCCACCCTAAATCATTTTCTAGCCCTATGCAGGTAAGACCACCACATTCCAAAGTATTCCAAAATACTGAGCCGTGTTACAGAAGTATACTACATGGACCGAAGTGTGTGGACACACCCTTGTAAAATATCAGGTTTGGCTAGGAACTCAGTTCCAGTGAAGACACTCTGTATTGCTCTCTAAAAAAATGTACCCTGTACCCCTGACCCAGACCCCCCCAAACCCGTTCAAAGACCTTAGGAATGAGTTGGAACGCTGACTGCGAATTATAGCCCAACCTTACTAAGGTTGTTGTGATAACTAAAGGCTTTCTAAATGGGAACAATCCCCCAGCCGTGTTCTAACATCTAGTAGGAAGCTGTTTAAGAAGTGCCAACTTCATTAATACCAAGTGCTTTAAAAGTAAACATACACCACAAGCATATATGGGTGAACCTCTGGTCATGTGGTGTATGTATGGCCATACATCCAAAAAAGTACAAACTTCCTTGAGTTCATACCAATTGAACAATTAAGTTAAAGCAGTTCTTACAATTAAACCTCTGACTTCCAGGTTTTAATGTCATGTTGAAACTGTCTTTGTCTCTTGCTCAGCCTGCTCTGCAGTGTAAGTGGTGCACAAACTGTCCTGAGGGAGCTTGTATCAGCAGCACAGTGAGCTGTACATCAGAGCACGACTGCAGGATAAACCAGAGGGAGATCTTCCTGTCCAGCAACTGCACTGAGACCAGCTGTGAGGCCTCTGACTGTCCCAAATGCACAGCCTCAGGGAAGTGCATGTGGACCCGCCAGTTCAAACGCACAGGTGAGAATGACCAAAGGCATGCGTGTTGTGCATGCAATGCGATACAGCCAAACTGCTTTCAAACAGGAAACTGAGACAATCTCTGCTTCAGAGTGCACCAAAACAGTTAAATGGTATTAAATGGTTTGTTTTCAATTGTCCAGGTGAAACCAGACGCATCCTAAGTGTGAACCCAACGTACGACTGGACGTGTTTCAGCTACGCGTTGCTTAACGTATCTCCCATGCAAGTGGAGTCATCTCCGCCGATGCCCTGCCCTGAACCCTGCCATGAAATCAGAAGCTGCAGCCAGTGTTTGAGCTCTCGTGGCTCTGATGGAGGCTGGCAGCGCTGTGTGTGGAGCAACGCCCTGCAGCAGGTAGAATGAGACCGTAACGCTTTACAATAAGATTCAGTTCCTTAACGTTGGTGAATGTAATGCAATAACGATAAACAACTTTTGTTAATCTTTGGCATTATTTGTATACTGCGCATACATATATTCTTTTTACATTTCAATTTGTACACATTGTTAATTCACGGTCCATCGTAATAGCGTAATTAACTAATGACAATGAACAATAGTTGTTTATAATTAACAGTAAACTAGATTATCTGATTAATACTGGAAAGAATTGTTGTCCAATTGCTAGTTTAAGATACCCAATGCAATAACCGGCCTTATTTTAAAGTCTTACCAATATTACTTTGCAGAAACGTTTGCTGCAGCTTAATATCTGCTATACAAAAGGTTCGGTCTATAACCATATGACCTGTGCTGTCTGTTTTCCAGTGTATGAGTCCCTCTTTTGTTCCATTGCGCTGTGAGGCGGGTCAGTGCGGCCGTTTGCTCTCAAATGAAGATTCCTGCTCTCCTCAGTGCTCTCAGCTCACTCAGTGTGCTCAGTGCATTTCCAGGCCACAGTGCGGCTGGTGCGCTGCCCGCGGTGGCAATGGCGCGGGTCGCTGTCTCCAGGGAGGAATCAATGGTATGTGTTACCGTTTTTGCCTTCACGGCTGTGATTTTATTTTGTATAGTACTTTGCTTTTATTATTTAGACCCATCATATGTGTCCAATTTCCAAGACCTGCCATTTCAGCTATGCTTGCTTTTCTTCTGTGGGCCTAATACACTAAAATGTAGTTCTCTTTCTACTCTGCAGGTGTGAGTGAAGCTCTGTGCCCACAGTGGAACAGTAGCTGGTCATTCCTGTACTGCCCAGAGGAGGACGAGTGTGCCAACGGCCACCACCACTGTAATGTCACTCAGGACTGCCATGATCTACCTGAGGGCTACCACTGCACCTGCAGACAGGGCTATGTGCTAAGCAGGTATATGGTTCGGTGGTTTTGCTTTTCTGATAGCAAACATGTTGTAAACGTTTGGCTAATGTATTTTTCTGCTCTCTCTCTCTTTCTCAGTGTGTCGGGTCAGTGTGAGCCCGTTTGTGCACAGGGCTGTGTTAACGGAACCTGTGTGTCTCCAGGGGTGTGTCAGTGTCACTTTGGGTTTGTTGGAGAGAATTGCTCTTCTCAGTGCCGCTGTAACAAACACAGTAACTGTAAGAGCATCTCTCAGCTGGACACCTGTTTGGAGTGCAAGAATAACACAAAGGTAAAAACACAATGAAACTCCCAGCTGGACGACAGTCACTGAAACCTTAAGTGTAGGGTAGGCTATTTCAGACAGGCTAGCAATAGCAGGCTAGCTTTAAAAGGATAAGATTCAGCCTTCTCCTAAGGGCCCTTTCCAAAACAATGGCTCCTTCAAAATGCATAAATGTACTGATGACGGACCGAATGCAATGATTGGAGGAGCCTTTATGGTCCTTTGCCTTCTACAGAAGAGATTTAAATATATTTGGACCACTTCACATAGTGATTGCTATCAGGATGTGAAGAGACTTTCAACCTATAAAACAAAAAATGTTTCTGCTTTTAATAAATGCAGCTAACTACATGCATGTATTAGTTTGAAAACAAATGTGATAGAGACAATCAAACAGTAATCAGTAATCAAATTGTAAAATTATTGATTTACTGTTTATAAAGTCCATGTAATATTGTCCTGTAGCTCAGTGGTTAGAGCATGGTGTTAACAACGCCAAGGTCATGGGTTCAATCCCAGGGATTGCACATACTCAGAATTAATGTATAGTATAATGCAATGTAAGTCGCTTTGGATAAAAGCGTCTGCCAAATGCATAAATGTAAATTGTAAATGTCTGCTGTGATGATCTGCTTTGTTGTTGGTATCAAGCTTGCTTGTTCTCTCTCTCTTGTTCTTAGGGTGAGCACTGTGAGAAGTGTAAGCCGTTGTTTGTGGGCTCAGCAGTGGGGGGTGGGACATGTCGGCCATGTCGTGAGTTCTGCAGAGGGAACAGCGACGTGTGTCTGTCCAAAGAGGAGCATCAGAAGGCAATAAATGAACCAAAAAACTATCCACTGGACCGTGAGAGTGTAAGCAGCCATTACGAAATCTGCTTGTCTCTGCATTTACAATGTAAATACCTGCTGCAAGGCTTGACTGAACATTTCTGCCTCTCAGATCGGACAGTGGGCTACAGAGGGCCCGACCGAGGACAATGCGGTGTGTGTGACCTGTCAGAACAACAGTGTGGGGGACAAGTGTGAGAGCTGCCTAAGTGGCTACTTCCTGCTGCAAGGGAAGTGTGAGAAGTGAGTATACCAGAACACCAGTCATTCATTGTTTTACATAGGGTTTAAAAAAAATGGTAGGCAGTATACACAGTATTGTGCGGTATGCAGTAAGCAGAATTGCATTTTGAACGTAGCTGTGGTCTCACCAGTCTTTCCGTTGTTTTGTATTTTTGCTTTTAGATGTCAGTGTAACGGCCATGCAGACACCTGTAATGAACATGATGGCACAGGCTGTCCCTGCCAGAACAACACTGAAACTTCATCCTGTCTGACCAACCCACAGAGTGACCGAAAGGACTGTTACAGACAACAGGTAATGGCCAATTATTTACCATCTAAGCTGTGTTATTTTTTCACAGAAAAGATTGTGTCTCAATTGAGAATCAGTATGACAATGAGTAACAGTAAATAATACATCAAAGTATCCAATCTAGGAACTAGTTTTGTTTGACTGATCTGAGTTCACTGAGGTGAGGGCTTGTTTTACCGTCATACTGGTTTTATGTTGTGGGTTATATGGAGTGATGGCAATCTTATTCACTCACATATTCTTATACCTGCTTCTGTCTTACAGTGTGCAAAGTGCAAGGATTCCTTCAATGGTAATCCGGTAAATGGGCGGCAGTGTTACCGGCAGTTCAACGTGGACAGCGAATGCTGCTTCGACCCCACATCGCAGGTCAACTGCTTCCACGAGCCCAACATCCGCAATCTTCTCCGGGGTCGCACAGTGTTCTTCTCAGCCCAGCCCAAGTTTACTAACGTGGATATTCGTGTCACCATTGATGTTACGTTTGGTGAGGTTGAGGTGTATGTGTCCAACTCTCATGACACCTTTATTGTGGAGGTAGACCGGCAGACTGGTGTCCACGCCATCAAAATTGAGGATGAAGCCACCTCATCAACTGCTACACGGGGAGAAAAGGAGGTTCCCCTTGTACCACCATCACCCATGAAGATGTTTCCAAACTCCTCAGCACCCTTGGTTGGCACACCCCAGTTGAGTAAGTCCCAGGGTACAGAACGTGAGGTGCGGGAGGAACGAACCGAAGGCCTCATAACGTACATCACTGTATGGAAACCGCAGACGGTGTTAATAGTACGCGGCGTGCGAGACCGTGTGGTCATCACCTTCCCACATGAAGTTCACTCGCTTAAGTCCAGCCGTTTCTACATTGCACTGCGCGGCGTGGGCGCAGACACTCATAACGGAGAGTCTCAGGGCCTCCTTTTTCTACGGCAGGACCAGGCACACATTGATCTCTTCGTCTTCTTCTCTGTCTTCTTCTCCTGCTTCTTCCTCTTCCTTTCTGTCTGTGTGTTACTCTGGAAGGTCAAGCAGTTCCTAGACTTCCGCCGCGAACAGCGACGCCACATTCAGGAGATGACCAAGATGGCCTCCCGCCCTTTTGCTAAACTCACTGTCTACCTGGAGCCTGAAGAGCCACAGCTGGTTTACTTACCCACGGCTGGAGGGGGTAGTGCCGTGTCCCTGGCCCACGTCAGAACAGGCAAACTTGGGGGCATGGTAATAGGCCATAGAGGACGTCCCGGGGCGCTTCCATACAAGCACGACCCTGGAACAGGCACTACCAACCACCACCACCACCATCTTGCTCTAAGTGGAGGCAACAATGGGCAGCACCTTCCCCTACACTACCTGAACGCTCACCACTACGCTCCCAGCCCTGCAGCCAACCCCACCTCACATCACCACCACCATCATCCATCCTCGCACGGCAGCTACCAGCATTTCTGCCGCTCCGACCCCTTCCTTTCCCAGCTCATGGGTTTTTCATACTCATCCTTTAAAGTTGGGCCAATCACTCTGGAGCCTACAGATGATGGAATGGCTGGGGTGGCCACCGTGCTCATCCAGCTGCCAGGGGGCATACTTGCACCCAACCGGGCCTGCTTGGGTTCAGCGCTGGTCACCCTGCGACAGAACTTGCAGGAGTATTGTGGACATGGTGGAGTAGGCACGCATCCTGGCGCTGGGGGTGGGCGGAAAGGCTTACTGGGCCACCAGCATTTAACCACGATGGCCATGTGAAGAGAGAGTGGATTTGAGTTGGAAATATCAAAGTGGGACCAGTGGAACTATCATGTCAGAGTGTGTTTGAATCAATGGGATTAAAAAGAGCAAGGAGAGGCTTGACTCGAGGAAACGATTTCTTACACAGAAAGCGCAGAAATATTTAATTTTGATTATCTTCGCTGGGTTTACAAAAGGAATGTATTTATTACAAAGAAGGACAAGGTGACAGGAAATGTGATAACATTTGTACATATACTGTAATTATTAGGTGTTGTTTACTTGTTTATCACTATTCATATAAAGCTTCATATTGACTCAAAGCAGCAACTTTTATGCAATGCACTACTCGTATCTCCAGCTTTGTTGCTGAATCCTACTTAAGTCCTATATACACTACTGAAATCAACCAATCAGCTGGCCTAGATGATGACTGTGGCATGACATATCAACCTTCACAAATGTTGTCTTCGCAGCTGAACCAAAATGTGCTTTATATCTTCATGTGACAATCCGAGCTGCCATCTAAACCAAGAGACAATGCAACATGTCCGCTTGAATGTGCAACACCTATGTTTGACAAAAATAGGCAAGTGGTTGTAAAAAAACAAAACAAAAAATACAAAAAGTTGTCATTGTAATGCTTGCATCAACTAGTATTTTGTCATGGCCTTGGTGATTGATTGGTAATGCTTCCTGTAACATAGACCTATTGACTAAAATCAGTTTTTCTATTTCACAGTGAGCCATTGGCTTATTTTTATACATATTCATTCAGACTCAAGATGCATTTCAGACTGGTCGGTGGTTTGTTGTTACATTAAGTCCTTTTTGTTTGCATTGATGACATGCCTTTACTTACTCTGCCTTGACACGACATTAATAGAATTGTGTGCATAAACCTTCCCACACACTTTAAGATTACTTTTTGTATTAAAACTAGGATTAAGTCGTATTAAGTTTAGGTCATTTAATGTTTAGTGCTGCAAACGTGTGTATACAAGAAGGAATAAGCTGATTGACAAGCCCTTATTCAATTGTAGAAAGGAAATGAAGGACACTATTTTTTTTTCCGTTCCACCTTTACACTACATAAGTTCAACCAACTGTTAAATACTAATACGTCATTGTTTCTATTTTGTAAGACAATGGGCTAAACCTACAGAACGTATAAACTGTGCGCTAGTTGCTTGGCCAGATTTTACGGAACAATATTGTATTCCTGATGATCAATGAAATGAATCGTCTGGTTTGGGTTACTGCAGCATTCTCACTATTATGTAGATGATGGTCATGCTTAGCCAAATGTGTAAGATCTGTTAAACCAAAAGTGCAATGGAAATTTTATGCTCTTATAGTACCTGGTGAGAGCTCCTGGCGAGACGCTATACAGGAATGAAATTGATAAGGATAAACACTGAAAACACTACAACAAGCCTTTTATCTGTGTTATGTTTTATGGAGTTTGTTACAGTATTGGCATTAATATGGAGTTTCCGTTTATTTGTTTTTTGTTTTTTTTTGAAGGTGGACTGTTATTTTTTTGTATGGAATTTGACTTGTATTTATGTAGACCGTTGTAGAGTTACTGTTTCTTTATTTGGGAATTAAACGGCGCTGGTTATTCAAAATATTATCGAAAGTGTTCATTCAACACGTTACATTACAGTTATTTATTGTAAATAATAGTTGTGAAACTTAACAGGAGAAGCCATATATTTATCAGATAATACTAATCTGAAAATTGGTTAACGTGTTGGGTTAAACCTGAACAAATGATTGTGAAATGAATTAAGCATAAGACCAAAATGCATTTGGATATTTAAATATGGTAAAAAAAAACATTGTGTTGTGTTTAGACATTTGCAAATGCCAATACAGTTTTGAATACTGTGGTTGATGCTAATGCCTTCAATGCTAACAGAAGTTTGTCCATAATAAAATATCATACATTAATGCTTACCAGGTTAGCTTGTGTTGCAGTGCTTTGTACTTGGTGACTTTCTAAAAATGAGAGTGTACTGTAATAATGCAGACTGAAGTAGGTCATCACATATGTGGAACAACTACAGGGGGCACCTGGATTTGAACCAGGGACCTCTTGATCTGCAGTCAAATGCTCTACCACTGAGCTATACCCCCTGTTTGTGTGTGCTTAATGGAATGCCTGAAAACTTACAAATCAACATATGCAACAAGTTGGAACTAATGATGGCAAAATGTATTGTCAGCTTCAACACATTCATATAAAATTAATTCTACACAACTGACCGTCCACATTTAGTGCATGTGTGAGTAAATAGCCCTGATAACAGCTGGGTTGGGAAAAACTGTCCTGTAAATGTGTGGTCCTTGTTCTTATGTATCTGTATAGCCAACCAGAGGGCAGGAGATTAAACAGGTGATGACCTGGGTGTGACGTGTCCTTGATGATGTCATTGGGCTTATAATGAGATAGCGGGAGCAGGTAATGCCTGCTGTGCAACCAGGGTGCCACACCAAAATGCAGTACGTTGCTGTGCTTTCTATGATGGAACGGTGAATGGCCACCAGCAGCTTCCCCACTTGGTCGTGCCTTTTTTTTAAATTGCTGATTTGTTTGCGGACCAAGAAAGGTCATCAGTTGTGTAAAACAACAGCAGGGGGCACCCGGAATTGAACCAGGGACCTCTTGATCTGCAGTCAAATGCTCTACCACTGAGCTATACCCCCTTTTGTATATGCTTAATGGGATTGGACTGATTCATGGTCTGCTGTGAGTTGAGAATGCCTATGTATGCTTGATCAAATCACTTATTGCACTGAATCATTTGTTTCATGACTAACAAATGCAACAATGCAAGCAGTTATCAAAGTCAAATTTCAATAAATGTATGACTTGTGTTACCTTCTTACACGAGATGGATTTTATTTTGGAGGATTGCTGTTGCAGTTACATAAAGTTTAATGTATGAAAAAAGTATTTTCAGCTTCAACACATTCATCTATTGTAAATTTTGCACAACTGACAGTCCACAGTTAGTGCATATGCCAGTTAATAGTTCTGATAACAGATGGGTTGGGATAAACTCCTGAAAATGTTGGAACTCACTTTGATGATGTTATTGCCCTTATAATGAGATGAGAGCAGGAGCAGGTTATACCTGCTGTGCAACCAGGGTGCCACACCGAAATGCAGTTACTGTGATGGAACGGTGAATGGCCACCAGCAGCTTCCCCTCTTGGTTGTGCCTTTTGTCAGATTGCTGAAGTGTTTGCAGACCAAGAGAGGTCATCAGTTATGTAAAATAACAGCAGGGGGCACCCGGATTTGAACCAGGGACCTCTTGATCTGCAGTCAAATGCTCTACCACTGAGCTATACCCCCTGGCCACATACACCACAGGAGCTAGGCACTACAATACTGCAAGTACAATCAGCAAAAATTATTTAAAAAATCCAGTTTCTAATCATTCTAATAATAACAATAATAATTGTTTTACATTGCAACTTATAAACCTTGAAAGAGCACATTCGTGTTTAGGTGATACCTGAAAATCTACAACTTTTGCAAAGTTGCCAATAATGTTAAACCTTCTGTACAAATGTATAGTGATGGGAACCCGCTGCAATTCTAATGAGCCCTGACTAATCGAACACAGAGTTAAAAAGTGTCCTGTCATACTTTCTCTTTTAGGAATACAGGGGTGTTCTCATCACTATACGTTTGTACAGCCAACATTAGTTGCAACTTGTTGCAGAAGTTGATTTGTAAATTTTCAAGTATTACCTAACACGACTGTGCGCTTTCAAGGTTCAACAGAACAAAACAATTATTATTGTTATTATTACTAGTATTAGTATTCGTTTTTATTATTTAATGTCTTCCGGTAGTTCAAGGATATATAAACTTTTATTTTGAAAACCACCTCTGCGCTGGCCTTATTTTGAAATTGGTTGTCGTTTATTCTTCTACGCATTAATTTCTTTATAGTCTGTGTAGTTCTAACGTATGTTTGTCCTGAAAACACACAGTCGGATTTAGATAAATCTTGTTATCATCTTTATAACACAGCTGATGTAAAACTGATGAGTTACTGTCGTTTTTTAAGCTGCAGCGCTGCACAACACGTCTAATGGAGCTAAAGTGAGGATATACAGTAAGAATGATCACAAGGCATTGACTACTGAACACAATCACCTGTTAAGATTTGTATTGCCCCCTAAATGCAAAGGATTAACTAAACATTGAGTGTTTAAGGTAAGAGAATTATGTACTTCAATAAATGCATGGAAGCAGGCAGCTAAAAATGTCCTATGAGCTATAGAATAAATCCTCATGAGTGAACATACGAAATAGTTTAGGTTTATTTTAATATTATGAAAGACTTTGTGTTTTAGTTTTTAAATCACATGTTGAGGAAATAAACTCTTAGTTTTTCGTTTTTATTTAAGTATTGTTTTTAGTGTACTGGATTTTGAGACCAAAGAACAGGTACATCAACCGATTAGTCTGGGTAATGACGGGAGAAAAAAATGTATGATATATTTAGGCTAGTAAATACTACGTTTTTTAAATACCTTGTAAATATGTCTAAATTTATAAGTGGTTGAATCTGTATGATGCTCAAACCCGGACAGGTGATGCGCGAGAAGATGAAAGTTAACTCGGTGAAGTCAAGAAAGTTAACCAAGAAAAAGGAAACAACCAAACGACGGCAAAATGCCAGAGCAGAACCATTGCTCGCCAGCGGGGATGGCGTCAACATTTCCACGCATAAAACCAAGACATCCAAACAAACTCAGGACTGTAATACGGGCTCAGGGGAACCGCAAGATTTGGAAGTCCTAACAGTGCCATCACAGCAACAAATAAATGTGCAACCTCTTTCTCCTGGTTTTAGAGCAGTCATTCCAAAGACAGAACCAAACTGTTTTCCCTTAAACCCACCAAATGTTGAAGTCAAAACCGAGTCTGATATTTTTGAAACATTACAGATAGAGTCTGACTGGAGTATGAAGGAGAAAAATGATAAGAATCGCAATGAAGTCAAACAAGAGCCACCAGAAGAAAAGTCTGTGGGTGATTTTGGCCAAGAGAAAAACACAGGTAATATATTATTTCTTATCTCTCTATATACACATATATATGACCTATATGACCTCGGACAGTTAGTTATATTTGTTCATATAGAACAATTCAATTAACCAGTTTTGTGGAAAGCATTGTACAATAAAATCAATAACAAAAGACAACATTGTTTGCACACATTTACAAAAAACAAAAGTAGCACTTTCTTTTCTGCAGGCTTTTATAAGTTCATCTCATTGTGTCTCCACAGCTTCCAGCTCTCTGATTTTGCCCTGCCCCTATTGCTCTGTGACTTTAACAGAGTTCTCATACCTTGACAAACACATCAAATGGTCCCATCAAAGTGAATATCTGGCCTGGGTGAAAAATCATAAAGTGTTTAATTGCTCTAAAATATCATCCGGGATGCTCAGCTGCTCCTCGTGCCACTATCGTTTCTTCTCTCAGAGGCAACTGGAGGCACACATTCGCAACATCCACCTCCCCAAGCCCAAACCCACCCGAAAACGCTACACCTGCCCGCAGTGTGATCTCAGCTTTGATTACATCGGTAATCTGAAAAACCATTGTCGCAAGTGTCACGGTTTGTCCACTGTGTTTAAAGATGGACATATAAGCTGTGCTAAATGCGGTAAAAGCTTTGATGGCGTGTGGGGTCTCGGACCACATCACTGTCATGATCCAGAGGAGGACAAGAAGGTGAAGGCTGGTTCGGATGGACCCATTTGCACAGACCGCTACTTGTGCAAAGTCTGTGGAAAGAACTTTCCTAAACTTCAGTCCCTGACCATACACAAGCGCATTCACACCGGCGAGAAGCCGTTTGTCTGTCAGGACTGTGGCCATAAATTCTGTGACAGGGGAAGCCTGCGGACGCACAGGATGATCCATACAGGGGTCAGGTCCTATAAGTGCCCTGAATGTGGCAAAGGCTTTGCCAGGATGGGTCACCTCACCTCTCATCTACGGACCCACACTGGGGAAAGACCCTACCCGTGCCCCCAATGCGGGATGACATTCAGCCACAGATCGACGGTCCGCATCCATCAGCGCGTTCACTCCAAGGAAAAATTGTTTTCTTGTCCCGACTGCGGTAAGACATTTTCTGCTATGAAGTATGTGAACGACCATCAAAAAGTGCACAACCTCGAGCGAAAGTATAAGTGCAAGATATGCACGAAGGCTTTTGTGCGGGAAGATGTGCTGAGAAATCACCTCCGCGCCCACACCGAAGAGCGGCCGTACCACTGCAACGCCTGCGGCAAGCGCTTCAAACGCATAGAGCACCTGAAAGTCCACCAGCGCATCCACACCGGAGAGAAACCTTACCGCTGCGAGGTGTGTGGCTCCAGCTTCACCCAGACCGGCGATCTGACCAGACACTTGAGAAGACACACAGGAGAGAAACCTTATGCCTGTTCGCACTGCGACCGGCGCTTTAGTGACTCGGGCGACCTGAACAAGCACATGCGCAGTCACACGGGTTACAGGCCCCACCAGTGCACGGAATGCGGGAAAAGATTTATGACGACCCAGCATCTGAAGATACACTTTCGAACACACACTGGGGAGAAACCATACAGCTGCCCACGATGTCCTCGCACCTTCGCTCGTTCACACCATCTGTCTCTACACATGGAAAAACACCTGTGAGGATGACGGTGGAATCTTAGTTTGGTTTTTGGAAATGGATTGAAGTATCACATTGATTGAAATAAGGAATTGAGAATCGATTGGCTTTCATGTAACATCTCAGATAGAGTTACATTGGAATTGACTTCAGATACACACTGCTTGTAGTTTGTTACTTTTCCCAGTGTGTTTGTCATGTAGTTATTTTTCATGGTAGACAGATGCAAACATTCAAGATATTAGCCAAATAAAATGATAATTAAAAGCTTGTATTTAAACAAAGATGTAAATTCTAGACTGTTGTCTAGATGCAGATACAGTAATGATTGGAAGCTTTATGATGTCATCTTGTCATTGGGGATGTAACAGATATTTACAGTTGCATAGGGCTTAAGACAATGCAAGTGCGATATATCAAGTAAATTCTTATATATGACATACTGTATATGTAATAGGTTGATGAGTTTAAAGTTTATGGTGGTGATGGCTTATCTTATCTGAAATATTTCCATCTAAATGCCTCGTTGCAGCTCTACGCCAAAGTATTACGTGCAAGATAATTTGTACAAATAATAGGTATAAGATCTTTAAGATGGCTAACATCTACTGTGGCACTTAAATTGTGTTTCTAATTTGGAAAATTCTGTAATCTGTAAGATATAAATTGCCATTTTACTGTGAACTACATGGACCCTTTACTGTAACACTTAGGGGTTTTTGTTATTCAGTTTCAGCAACATCATTTATGAATTGCGAAACTGGTTGTACTTTTCATTTGATCCTTAAATAAAGCAGGATTGCTGTTTTGTCTAAACCATAATCGTATTGTCTTTTTGCTGCTTTTCTCCGTTGACACTGAAAGATCCCGTGCGCCCATATGTCGTCACGTTCTGTACAAACACTTAAAGCCAACAGATGGATCACTTGGTCGAAGGCCCAAACAGATCTGCCTCAGTCAATGTTGGTGGAATAGCTCTATTATTTTTATGTCTGCGATTACGAGGACAGCATCATGACTGCTGCACTGACACAGATAACAAAGATGTATTTAGGGCTAAATAATATTGAGTTTACCTTTGTTTAAAGCCGGAATCAATACTTCTTAAAGCATGTCCATTTTTCATTTAGCAAGCCTGTTGTCTGAGAGCAGGGCTGGAGAGATGTATGGAGGGGAGAGTGTTTTAATTCTCTGTTGTAGTTGTAATAGCATTTGGTGATAGGGAGGCCAGCTACCCAACACAAAATGAATAGACTTTGAAAATTGAGACGGATAATGTGGCTATTTGTTCTCCTGATTTGCTGTTCTTACAGGGTGACGACAGAAATGACCATTGGTGCAGCGGGAACAGGTATATGTACAACCATACACCTTTTGATATTTTGAATACACAGTAGCATAACTGCAAATGCTAGTGCTGTAACTATATCTCCTGCTGAAAATGTTGATGTTGATAAATTGCTACGAAGATTTTAATTTGGTAGCAGTTCCTCCTTTGGGGCACCAGGGGGAAACAGATATCTGTCAAAGTGGGCTTTTGGGAATTAGAAAGGGCTTTGGTGGAATCTGTCTCTCTTGTGATTCTTCCTTCTCAGTGTGAGACAGCGTGCTGAGTTATTTTACAGAAACAAGTGATGCAGCCTTACAGTCTCTGATGTGTAAATATGTAGGTCTGTTTATGCTCTTTTGTCTCCGTGTGCACTTATGATCATAATTCTCTGCCTCATTTCGTGACCTTTTGTCTTAGTCCACATTTTATGCTAACAAAGATGTTGTAAATTTGTTTTTTGTGACCAAACTTTGACCTGTAACATGTGATCTGTAAAAAGCATCAATGGAAAGTGCTTAAATTTGAACACTCTTAAGGTTTCATACATTATTTAGAGGCTGTTTTCTGACTCACCGTCCGTAGGATAGTTTAAAATTAA
Organism: Botia almorhae; assembly: GCA_036877575.1. Lineage (NCBI taxonomy): Eukaryota > Metazoa > Chordata > Actinopteri > Cypriniformes > Botiidae > Botia > Botia almorhae. Next base: position 5,045 of record JAZGTJ010007984.1, on the reverse strand, counting down.
ATTACTTCTATGCTGAATTAAATAAGAGGTCTCTTGTACCTTTTTCTCCCCCGTCTTCAATTTTTCGTATGTAGTCCCAGCAAACCCAATTTTCTCCATATTTTCTCTCAATACTTTTGTTAATTTGGTGGTTTTGGTGGCTTTGGTGTGCTGGTGTCACTGTGTCGTCTCGCTGCTGTGGTTTTGGCGCTTGTTAGCCTCAGAGGTCAGTGTGTGGGAAGAGCCAGCGGCTTTTAGGGGCTTTGGGACGGCTGCTTCTGTGTCCCTTTGGGCTCAGCTGAGCCCAAATCCACTTCTCTCATTCATGAAAAGGTTACAACAGGGGTCAAATCACCATTTTTCCACTTGCTGCGAACAACACACAAGCCGTGTGCTGAAGACTGTTTGTGTAGGTGTAGATAAAACTGTATTTGGTGTTTTGGTGTATTGTTTATTTGTTTGTTCTTGTAATGGTAGTTTCTTGGCATGTTTGAGTGCACGAAAAGTGCCCCAAAGCTGCAAGCGGACAAAAGACGGAGATACTAAGAGTTTTACCTCAGAGATGTTAAGGGGAGCTGGTTAGCACAGAAAGCGAGTAGGGTCGGTGCTGTCAAACTCAGAATGAGGAGCTTATCGTTTTTGATTAGCATCACTGTGCGTGCAATTGCAGACTGGACCTTTTCTCTGTTGTGCGGCTCCTTGTAGCCTTGCTTCTTGAGCCCCGCTGCCTCAAATCTACAATCCATAACTGCCTCTTTTTCTCTTGCTGTGCTCCTTTCTTCTCCTTTTTACTTCTCCTCCCCAGTCCGCCCCTGTCCTAACCTTTGGCTCTGGGTGTCTGTTTAGCACAGGGATAGAGATGTGGAGGGTGAGGGAGACTGACAGTGTGCGCTCCCCTACTCAGTAAATATGAACTGCGGCCAACAGACAGCCTCATTTATCACAGGGGATAGCGTGCAGGAGGGAAGGAGAGCGAGGGAAAAGGGATAACAGGCTTGGGCGAAGTGGTTTTGGCTAGCAGGAAGACAGTGTAGAGATGGGAGACAGAAGCATGAGGAGGGGAGGACAGGAGGAAGCGCAACAGGAGTGAGCAAGCAGGAGGAGAAAGGAGGAGATGTGGTGTTTAAAGGAGTCAAATACTAGGATCATATGAATGAGCATGGAGAATGTAGTCCTGTTTTGTAAAACCGTGCTTAGGGGAGAAATGTAGTTTTAAATATAGTTTAAATTGTAGTTTAAAATGTAGTTTTGTCAGTTGTATTACTTTCTATCACAGTTCAATTTGCTATGAATACTGTAAGTAATCTGTTGGGAGGTTGAGTTCCCAGAAAAGTGTAAACACATTGTTTTCATATTCGAATATCCTGACTATAGCAACGGTGGATTCAGCCGCTTGAGTTTGGGGCGGGACTGTATGTTTGATTGACCAATAGCTGATGGGGAGGGTGTGGGGAAAACCTCTTTGACAACAGTTATAATTTGTTATTTTTTTGGTAATGGTAGTGGTGCGGAAATTACACACTAATGTTTTAAAATCCAAAAGCACACTTGCAAAACAATGTGAAAAAAAATGAGATACTGGAAAGTAAAGTATTATTTTTATAACATAAACACAAAAAGGATAAAGTGAGAGAGAATAGATAGGTTGAAGCTTTTCCTGGTGGAGCTGTAAGGTTAACTAAATCTAATTTTGATCTGGATGAACTTATTAACGGATCACAACCTGTAATCTGTCTGTAAGTGTGGATCCTGATGACTTTGCCCTAGCAGATAAGACATTAATCCTCAGTGCTGAAATCTGGTACTTACCACAGAGACCAAAGGTGACTGAGATTAAGATACTGACTTTAAAATCATTATGCACTCAGACACTGTTACTCAGCTGTAATTAAACATATAATTCAGACAATAATGATAATCCTGTTGTATTTACTCATTCTTATATTGTTCTACGCCTGTGTATTTTTCAAAAATTGTGATACTGCTCTTTATTATATACAGTGAAGGTAGATGCTATCAGTCCCTTATATGCATCTCTTTTGTGTTCAACAGAATAGACAAGTTGTGCAGGTTTGGAATAACATGGGGTAAATAAATGATGACATCAATGTTGTGTTAACCCTCCAATTAAAGCAGAAAACGTAAACGTTCAAAACAGTTTATGATGATTATGGGATGTTGTTCAAAATGAATCTGCAGCATTAGAGAATGCTGTGAATACGTGTAGGGTGACACGCGAACAAGAAATGTTTAATTTTACAATTTTATAGCTTTTATTTGTAATTATGTGTAACATAAAATGTAAGACATTGATGGTCTTATTTACGTAGTTAAGACAAGATATGTCAAAGTGATTTAGTAGTTTTTCTAATTAGGCACTGAACTGAGCACCCATTGAAAGGGCTTTCAGCCAATGGAATTGCTTTGGGCTCTTAAAGGGACAATCTGATTGGGTGGACCCAATTGTTTAAAACACCATATGTGCCCTAATTGAGAAAAAGATACCATCATACATGAAGATACATGCACTGATTTTTAAGCTGTTTATATGAATAAGCATTAAGCTTTAGCCCCACATCCTTTGCCTCTTAATACAACAAAATACATCTAGAAATATTGTCCAGTGTATGAACTTTACATTGAAGACATCTGCAACTTAACCAGCATTGTTTGGGATGCTTTTAAATGCTTTTCATTTTATGCAGTTTTCATAAGATCGTTTGGGTAAAGTTGATTCTGTTTGCCAGAAATCACCAACGCTTTCTCAAATGTGTGTTTTATACATCAAAGCTGTAATTTGTAATAAAAAGAAGCTTTTAATCTCTGCTAAAGTAAAAATGAATCGTCTAATCAGATACACATTTTCATTATGTTATATTGCTGGATTATTCCTGTATGTTGTATGTTTGCCTAAAAACTACACTGGCAAAATGATCAATCGGACTTTCGATGAGTTTTAAAACAACTGCTATTTAATTTATTATATCATAAATGACATAGAGGTTTCATTGCAAACAAAACATATTATCTGCTATTAAATTTCTAAGGTAATGCAGGACCAGAGCCTAAACAATATTACAATTATTTGCAGATGTCATCAACTAATTTGTGGGTGTTGAACAGGGTATTCTCAGTCCGTATCATATTGCTAGTATCTTTACATTAACACATTTAAAAAGGGTCTTGTATTTAAAGGCTCTTGTAATGAACTAGGCCTGGGTGGACTAATATCCCATAATTGGCACTAATAGCTGCTAACTCGAAGCCAATTGTCTGCCAATAGGAAGCCTATACATGCCCTTTACTCTTTGTTATGGCCGGTGTGTGACCTCGATATTCCCATACACTGAAGGGTAGTTTCATAGCTTTAATCATTTAGCAGTTTCTCCCCACACTCAAAAAGCCAAAGGTCTTGAAAGCATATTTTAAACCTCTGAACATGGGTGGATTTCTACAGCAGATACTGCTGATGGCAGTTAGCAAGCATTAATTAAAATGATCTTTATTAGCAAACAAACTTTGGTCGGTGACTATCCTACGATGAGCTCTTCTGGATTCTGCTACAGTTTCTGTTGACTTATACACATTGCTATGTTACAGTATGAGCTAAAAGGGTCTATAAATTAAATCAAGGCCACGATAAGGAAATTGACAGAGAGAGTGGTGCCCCAATGAAAGCAATTGGATGCTCGTAAAACGTTCCCAGGTGGGCCCTCTATATCTCTTTCCCTCACTGTGTGTCTTCCATTTTTCCCCTCGTCATTCCCTCTTTTTCTTCATCCTCTCTTAGCTCTCACTCTCTGCCTTTAATTTTCTTAGCGCTGTTCTTTCTGCGTTGCTAATTTTCAACGGTCTTTTTCCTTTGCTTTATATCTTTTAGGTGGGTCACCTCTCGGCCATTGTCGTCTTCTGTTTCTCTTGTTCTTCCACTATTTCTCTCGCACCGTCTGAACCCCCACTCCACAGAGAGACAGGAGAGAGGAAAGATGATGTGTGACAGTTGCTATATTTCGATCTTCTGTCAGTGAGATTAATATTGACACAGTGTGTATGTTACCAGAGGCCTGTGGACTGTATACGTTGTGTATTTATTCATTTTTCTGGGTTGGGGCATTTTTCTCAAGAATCAGACAATAACTGATGTGTGGTCTTAAATAGAGAGTGTGTTGGTGGCCCGAAACGAGTCGATATGGTCACATCTGGGGTTGTCTTAACCATCGTCTTTGTCTCCACGGGGAGGCTGCAAAGTCAGACCTTGTTGTAGTTTCATGGGGTTCCAAACACCTCATGTTTCACTCACAAGCTCTTAGATACGGTCAAAGTTTGTCAGGTAAGATATACCAGATAATTCAACATTTTGGCTGCTGCTTGTGTTTAAATGATCCAGCTGTGAGGAGATTTGGTGGTTCTGGTTACGGGGCAATTGTTTCAGCACAATTATGTTGAATATACTGTGAATGTATTACAGCTCGCCAAAAAACACTTTTCCCCACATTTTCCTTATAATATCAGTGGTGTTCTGACATTTTAGATGAATATCGCTGACGCTGTTCTTATCTTTTGTTATTAAATGTTATTTTCTCATCAAGTGCTTTGCAAGGGTGCAAAGAAAATAAAGAAGGGTTTTCAAGAGATAAACAAATAGCAATAAAAGAGGAAAAGAAAGAGTGCGTGAAGAGCAAGAGCCCAAGGGGGGAAACAGTTGTCGCTGGAGACTTTTATTGACTTTCCCCCCCTCTCTTCAATCGCACGTGACTCGAGCACGCGCGGGGGCCAACAGATAAATTCACAGAGAGAGGGGCCGAGGAAGAGAGAGAGGAATGGGAAAATAAATTACTCTGGAAAGATATGACGATGGGCTACATGCGGCTTTAAATCTAAAAGGGAATTCGCGACACACTCGACCAATTTGTCACTGCGCTTTTTACCTTGCTCTCCATTTCTTTTTCTTTATTATTTTTCCACGTCCTCGCAACACGTGATATATTTACCCTAGACCCTAATATAGGCCTGTATATATTTTTATCTACATTATCTACCGATGACCAATTATTAAAATCATATAA
>JAZGTJ010007983.1:0-21827 GCA_036877575.1 Botia almorhae | reverse complement strand
GTTATTGACACATTACATATATCACATCTGTAGCTTGTTTGCTTAAGGACGCACTATTTCTGACTCACCTCAACTAATTTAACAACATTAAGATGGTCGAGTTTCTTCAAGATAGCAATTTCTTGATATATTCGATCCAACAGGCCAAAAGGCTTTGAAAGATTTTCCTGTGATCCGTTAGATTCCCTGGATGGGGGACGTCCTAAATCAAACCAAAACCATTATACAACATTTACTTACTGCAGTTAATTAATGTACAGATCTGATTAAGTGAATGTGTTTATTGTGTACTTGTGAATCCAAACTGTTTCATTAGCTTCTTTTTGGATACTAGCTTCATAGCCTGCAATAAAAGTATATTATGAGGTTGCATGCTGTTATAATGATGACAGTTTTCATTTCTGCAACAAGGTACATATTTGCTTACATAGTACTGGTCATCATCATCATTATATGCTAATTTAACCACACCGTATGAACCCTGGGTAAAACAAAAGAAGGTCACCATCAAATCAAATTGGTTTGATATTTGTATGATCATACTAAACAACCTAAAAATGGTAACTCAAATTTGAATTTGTAAGCACAATCACTCACCTTCCCAATCTCATTTTTTAATTTATATTGGTTGAGTTGAACACAGTCCTGTAAACAATATTGTTATCATTTTATAAATGTTATATTGCTTGCCACAGTTTTGTTGCACATTGTCTGTTGATGGTTAACAATTAGAACTAAAAAGACCGCCAATTAAACTTGGTATATAATTGGTATGTAAAATGTCATGCCTGACTCACATCGCCATCAGAGATGGACACACGCTTGGATTCGATAGTGGGTCTCCTAGCTGTTCTTGGGATGATGCCATTCTGGAAACTCGATCTCTCCTGTAATGACAGCTTGCGATCCGAGAGATTGAGGCGATGCGGAATGGTCCTGCAGCCGTTGGGTGGGGTCAGTCTGTTGGAGGCCACATTGATGGCTGCCACCATGTCAGCCAGTTCTGCATGGTAATCGGGGTCCAGATCCAGTCTGTTGGCTGTGTCAGCACTCATAGTTGTCCTGCTTCAGTCTGTGCCACTTATACCACAGTAAACATCTCAGTGGACTTCACGTGTTCAGTGTTCTTCAGAGGGACCATGGGAATGTGGAGCTATAATAGAAGGACTGATGTATTGACTGTTTTAGCATTAACTGAAGCAAGAACAAGCCAATTCACAGCCATTTCTAAAATATGCGTAATCTGAAGAGATTTACAACATTGTTTTCTATCGACATCAAAACTTGACATTTCAATGTTATACATTTTAAGGTTAAAATCTCTGTATAAACCATCTGTTCAGTGCTGTTTGAAACAAAAATGTACCAATGCTCATAACCCATAAACTGCAGCACTTGTATTTCATCTGTCATATAAACATGCACGAATAGAACAGACGGTTTACTGCATTGAATAAATACAAAATAACTACATTTGTCGTTTTATAGCCTGAAACAAATAACAAAAAACTTTAACATTACAATTTCATGTAACATTAATAACATTACATCAGACCTTATGGTGGCACAGAAATAACAAACAACTTTACAACATTTTGCCTATTAAATATATTAAAGAGCAAATACATTTGTTAAATGTTAAAAAAAAATTAAAAACAACTTACAGGAATAAGCAACAAACTGTTACGCAACCACAGGGTTGAAGTGTTGCATAAGAGGTCGACCTCAATCGAGACAACATTATTTAAATACGTTTTACAGGTTTCTTGCAGGAATAAGGTGTGTAACAATTACTTACATACAGCAGCAAGTGTGTGTTTTGCCAGCCATTGTTTTGCAGTTTTTTCTTCTGCTCATCAGGCACAAACCCTTTGTGCCTCGTAAGCACTGAGGACTCCAGACTCTTTGGGATCTTGTAGGCAAAGAGGATTAACTAGTACAGCCACATTTAGTCCACTGTAGTTATATCCGTAGCCAAAGTCTGTGTACATTAACTGGATGCGTTTAGTAAAGGAATGCAAACAGTGATCTTTAAGCTGTAGGGTATGCCACAATCGGGGAACCTGTCATTACCTGTCAATGCCTTTTTACTATGGAATGTTCCTGTCGCAGGGTGGGCAGGAAATGACTGGCTAAAGGTCTTAAATCTCTTAAAGTGAAAGTATAACAGGATTCCCATTTGGGGGGTTAAAGAAACAGACCCTTCGAGACAGTTTATTAGGTGGAAAGGAAGATCAAGTGTTACATAACCTCCCAAGGGACGTGCTGCTAGACAGCAATACTGGATTCTGTTCAAAGTTACTTTTATTAAAAAGCACAACAAGCGCAATTGTTTGCATGCTATCTGTTTTGCAAGCTTTAGTTTTTATATTTTATTTCCATTCAAGCAGAATGCCTTTGTGTTACCTCTATTTGAAAGATAATCTTATATTCTTTGAAAATTGTGCCTTTATTGAATGAGAAGTCATTTTTATCTAAAACACTGTAAATAAAGGGTTAGGTATGGTAAAAATCTCATTGTATCGAACAATTTCATTAACACTTAAAAACATTGTATTACATAATGAATTTACTTGTGTGGTTCTGAGTATTTCAAGTGGGACCACTGTGGGCCTTATTAATTAGACTAATTAGAGCTCATTAAACAGGCAGAGGGAGGCTAAAGGAGACCCTTTGTCTGCCTGTTGGCTTCTTTTGTCTGGATAATACTTTGGTTCCATTGCTGTCAGTATGTGCCATTGTCTGCCACAGCTCAAATTGGGCAATTTTCTCATCTGTCAGCTGAATGCTCAGAGATTTTAAGCAGCTGAATCTAACAGACATTAACTGCCTCAGAGAACTGATTTTTACATTTTTAAACAGTAAACAAAAAAAGTATAACTTAACATTGAGTGTTGCCTGTGTAAAGAACCATTACTCTGAGATTCTATACAAAAATCTTTATTATAAAAATAATTGCTAATTGTTAATTAGCAATTGTTAATTGCTGCAACTAAAACGTTTTCTAATGCTTACATAATTACAAATTCCTGATCAATGTATATACCTCATTGTGTCATAAAATAAATAAATAACAGTCAAACAATGCATATGTTTTAGATATAAAATATAAAAAAAGCACACACAATTCTCCACAACACACTAACGTTCTTCTGTAAACTTTGAGGCAAATATTTTAGCAATTCGTTTGGTCTCTTCACTCCTCTGTGATGCAGGGATGGTGTGTCTTGATCGAGTCATTCTTCTAAATACATTTCCAGGATTTACAGTCTCCTAAAATGAGCATAAATCACATCACACAATCACATTATATAGTGATAATAATATAGTGACAAAAAGCAATCATTGGGCTCCAGTCTGGAGAGGTGGAGAAAATAACCACAATGGCCAAAATGATGGAGCACGATAACTGAATAAACCCAACAATTTCGTGCCTTAACTACAACTGAAAAGTGCCGTTTTATCCATTACTTATTTTCTTCTTTTTTTCAGTAGCAACACAATTTCTAAAAATAAATATAAGAATAATAAGAAAAAAATGCTCACAGATTGAGCTGCAGATGAAGGAAATACAGGTGCCATCCTCAAAGCCCTCATGGATGCTTCCAGATGGTGCGTCGGCAGGAAGAAGTTTGGAATCTCTGCAGGCTCTGAACTGCAACGAAGTGGTTCAGGTAAACACACGTAACCCAGTTACAGAACCAAAAATAAACGTTAAAATAAAAGACCAACAAACAGATTGCTTTGTGACAGACAACGCTTGTAAGGATACGGTTTTGTTGTTCTCTCGTCACTTTTATCATCTGGTTCTGCACCAGACTCTGTGGCAGAAGGTATGCTTGGTCTTTCATCATATTCTTCAGCTCCACTGTTACTTGGATCATAATCTTCTACCTCACTTATACTAGAGAGAGAACAGTCTCTGTCCAGACCATCTGGAGATTGCTGCTTTTCCCTGTGGTCTGTGGCAACAGAGCCTTTACTCCTACATGCATCAAGATCACTACCTGCTTCAGATCTTTCACAATCTGAATCTGAGTCAATACCCTGTGATTGTGCTGTCAATAACTGTGGATTAACTTTTGGTGAGAGCTCTCTGCTGTTCCTCTGCTCTATGTTAGTATTAAAGGTGTTTTGTGAGTGATGTTCCACTGACTCTAGACTCTCCAGGGATCCCATATCTGGGTCAGACAGTAGGCTGGTCCAGGGGCTGGTTCTGTCTGTCACTGAGGTGACCTCATTTAGTGTTCGTGGCTGTATTAAAGTTTCCTCAAACTCTTCATGGTCTGCATCCTCATCTTTAAAGTAATCTCCATCTTCATCAGATGGGTTATCATTGGAGCTGTGGAGCTTCTCATCTTCAGGAGGAACCAAGGTCTCTCTTGGTGTAGGACATCTGATTGGGAAGACTTCTTCATCTTCCAATCTCACGTCTGCGTCTTTATGAGTGTGCAGCTCTGTTTCACAGCTCTCAGACTCTGATAATATTATCTGATCAACTTCAGAGCTTAAACGTTCCTCAACAACAGCAGGTGAATCTAAGATTATATGGACAGTTGATTTTTCTTCTGGCTGGTGTTCACTTAAACCTGATAAAAGGCAAAAACAATAAAAATCTATTAAATCATCGACCTCAGATTAGGGTTAGGATTAGGTTAGCCAGTTTAAACACAATCTGGCTAACAAGTAACAGCTCACCCTTAATAATGTTTTTGACCTCTCCCACCAGCTGGCTGGACTTCAGCAGCAGTTGTGTGGTGTCCGTTTCCACCTCCCTGAGGTCTTCCTGCATGGAGGTTCCTCTCATCTCACTCAGCTTTGGAAACGTTGGTGTGGACAATTTACGGCTGAAGTATCTTTGGATATCATCCAGCTCACTGAGGTTTTTCCTGAGAAAACAACAAAAAACCTGTTGTTTTTCTCCTGTTGCTAATTCTCATCCTAAATGAGAATTAGCCATTTCATTGATCTGACCAGTTCATTGATCTTCAATGAAATCTGAGATCTTGATCTTTTCAGCCTACCTTAATGCAGAGAAAAGAGCTGAACTAGAGAAGTGGGGATCTCCAGGCATTGAAGAGTTGGATGCCCTCTCAGCCTCATGCAAAGCCTGATGGAACAACCTCACGTTGCCCATGTGCTCGTCATGATGATCCGTCACACTGGACCTAAGAGCAGATGGCCATTGACATTAGGCATTTTCCATGTGTACCGAACCATTCCTGTAGTTCAACTGGTAGAGCACTGTGTTAGCAGCACAAAGGTTGTGGGTTCGATTGCCAGGTAACACATGTATGAAATGTATAACTTGAATTCACTTTACATTGATTTGGATAAAAGCATCTGCCAAATGCATAAATATACATTTTGGTGTCACTTTTTTTACTATATTAAATACCTGTCAGACAGCAGTTTTTCCAGCTGACCAGGAGGCGTGCTGATCCTCTGCTCTGAGAATCGACTGATGTGACTTGGGAAGCTGCTGTAGATGGCCGTGGTTTGATAGCTAAGTGGCAGAGCACTAAACAGAGTCTGCAACAGACAATGGACATACTTAAAATCTGCAGCAACTGAAGCCCTGTGATTTGACATTATCGAATAGATAAAATGATTAAAACTAATGTACACTAGAGTCTGGGGTGCTGGGCTCATGTGCCAGCTGTCTCTGGGCTCGGAGTTCCTGTATTGGCCGCAGAGGAGTCACAGACACCTTTAGCTGTCCCTGACACTGCCCACTGAAATCATTGATATTATACCAGCCGCAAACTGACTGAAAACCCGACAGAAGAGGTGAAAGGTCTACAGATGCGAATCCGATCACCCGCTCCACCTCTGAAGGGAAAAACAACAGTGTTAAACAATGCTACAAAAACTAGACGATGTAAGTAACAAAATGTGGATGTACTTCAGAAAAATTACCTCCTTTATGCCAAACTTTGAAAACCAAGGATTGCTGTGGATCCACGAGAAGCTCTTTGGACAGCCTAACAAAGGAAATGATGCAACATTGACACATTCTGTTGATGTTTGGATGGCTTATACTAATACTGAACTATAGAGAGATAAATAGATTTACCTGCTTTCTTGCTGATGGTCCCACACAGGGCAGTCACTGTCTTTGACTAACACTGTGGTCACCGTGCCAGGGGCGTCGGCAGTGGCGTACGACACACAGCAGCTGGGTAAAGCTCCGCCCCTCTCAGCAAGAGGACAACCTAAAGGTGACAGTGGTGTTAAAACATCATATATAATCACAATACTTACAGATCAGAACAGAGATTCAATATATATGTGCATCATCACTGTGCGTCTCTTTACCTTTCAGACTCAGGTGCATGGCTTTATCTACAGTGATGTTTGCTATGAAGGTGTCTTCACTACAAATTTCTGTAGACGGCGGAGGCTCAGAGGTCACGGCTGAGTTGATTAGCTGTCTGCTGGGGGATTGAGATTGTCTAGATGGCACTATGGTGGGGAGGTCTCCATCCTCCTCCTCCTCTCCTGAGCTGTTGAGCTCCTCATTGTGTGAAATGGCTTGAGACACATGTGGTGCTGAATCTGCTGCCACAGTGATATGAACTCTTAAAGCAGCACCACTCAGGTTCACAGCCGAGCGCTTAAACAACGGATAGACGCCTACCACAAGAGAGACACTTCCTTAGTCAGAACTCAATTAGCCAATCAGAAAACAACCTGAATATGAAATTAGCCAATCAGAAAACAACCTGAATACCAACAAACCTGAATATGACAACACCCAAAACAGCTTATTTCAATCTTTTTTGAAATCATAGTTTGGCTCAAACCATCCTGCATTTTTTTCCAGTTTAAACAGAGTTAAGATTGTCCAAATGGTACAAATAACATTATCAGTGGACCACAGGAAAAACGGTACAAAAGTGCAGAATATGGCCCCTTTTATTAATTCTTACCACTAATGGTTTGGTGGTGCTTCAAGGTCATAACAAGAGCAGAGAGGTCCACGAAGGCAGAGCCGACCAGGCGATCAGTATTATGAGGCCGGACTCTCTTCTCCTTCCCAAAGGCCACCCACAACTGTACCTCCAGCCGCTCCTCCCTTAGGTACCAGCACAGAGGCTGGGTCCTCCTGAGAGCCACAATCCTGCTCCCCTGAAACGCCACCGTGGCTACACCCTCTTCTCGCTCGTCCTCTTCCAAAACAGGATGTCTAAGTTCTGAGCAAAAGGTCTGCTGGTCGTACAGTTTGTATCTGTAGTAGCAGTATGTGGAACGCTGCAAGTCCTCATGCCCGGGCAGTAGCAGGCTACGGATGGGCAACCACGCTCTAGGCATAGAAACTGATAATTTCAGAGTCTTTGCACGTTCTACCAAAGCATCTTCATCTCCTGTGTCTGCCTCATCTTCACTGTTCTGCCCAACATCCCAGCCCAGTCGACGGGCCGAATCGATGACTCGTTCTCTGTCTGCATGATGGGAAAAGTTTATAGAGATTTCAAGCCCACCTGCTGAGGTCAGCTTGCGATATGATGCTGTTTTCTGAGGCAGGGAGAGACTGTACCAGCCAGATATGCCTATGAGATAGATTAAAACAAACAGCTTTTAACTAAACTAGTCATTAAGATGACACAAACAAATCAAACAAAATAAATACAAATTGTAAAATATTTCATACCAGTTCTTTTATGAACGAGATCTGCAAGCTTAATTTTCACAGTACCAAGCGCAACGTCCTTAGAGCTTGTGTTGACCACTACAACAGGAAAATAAAAACATTCAGTGCTTAATATAGTACATGTCTAAACAAAACAAAAAATAAAATTCCCCACTGGTCGGTATTCTAAACGCCACTTTTTGAACATAAATTTAAAAATGGGGGGTTATGAAACCCAGGGGTATAACCCAGGGTTATGAAACCCTCCTTCAAAACTGGCATCACTTCGCAAGATTAACCTCATATGTGCAGTTCTCACTGATGTGAGAAACAAGCAAGACAAGCACTTCTTTAAAGCAGCTGTGTGCTGTATTTATCCAATTATGAATTAGACATCACAAATATATGAATCAGAATGTTAACCCAGGACTAGGAATGCACAGTGTGAAACATCAGATCAGGGTTAACTCTCAATCCCTGGTAAAATATGAGCAGTGTGAAATGTGAAACAGATAACCCAGGGCGTTTTTTAATTAGGGTTACTTATTTAATGTATAAAGAGTACTAATGAATGTCTGTCCTTTAAAAACTCACGCTTGCGAGTGTCTCTGTTGTAAACAGTGAAGATGGCCACGGCCTCCTGCATGAGTTCAGCCAGACTGATGCTCTCCCCGCTGTCTCTCTGCACCAGCAGGTTACAGCAGAACTCTGTGTGGTGCTCAAACTCTGGGCAAAAACTTCTGGCAGCCACACGTGTGCTCCGCACTTCACTGTCCGGCAGGAAGGACAACTGCATGGTGACGAAGGAGTTAACTCCCACTTCTGAGTAATACTGCAGCGAGCTGTCTGTATCTGCAAGAGCTCTGAGGAACAATTTAAAATACTCTTTATTGTTTGTAGTATACAAACAATGTAATTAAACAGAAAACAAATAAAAAAGAGCAACTCAAGAATCTCATTGGTTCCTGCATAAGGACATTATGACATTTTGTCACATGACACATAAGAACCAATGATGTTTAAAGGTACTGATGCGTCAGCATGCTTGATTTGGGCTCTGAATACATAATCATTGATTTGATCTGAGAGTAAATAACGGATGAAAAAACGATCACTTTTGGTTAAACTTTTATTCATAGGCTAGACTGACAAGCTGATCTGAAATGCTAAAGCAGTTAAATAATTATGGGCTAAAGGAGATTTAAGGTAGCTTTACTCACATGGCTGCAGCTTGTAGTCCAGCTGCTCTGTGCACCTGCACGGCCAGAATCACACTGCGAGAGGGCACCACACCACTTTTCAATCCCACACTCCTCATTGCCCGAGACTTATACTGAACACTCACTTCAAGCAGCCCTGCAAGCAAATACAGATACCAAATGTATTGCTATTTAGTTAAATATACTTCATTTATACATTTAATTTATGCAGTTTTAAAGAATCATGTATGCATGCACCAGAGGGTTGGGTCTCCATGTCGGATGATTTATAAGTTCTGGGTACCAGAGGGACGGAGAACAGCTGTGTATCAGTTTGGCCCTGTTTCTGCATGGTTACCATGGCACACAGTTTGGACATTGGCAGCAGTCCCCTGGCTACCAGCTGATCTCTCACATTTGGATAATAATACCTGCAAATGTTTTAAATGGAGCATGTAAATACATAGTTTTACCCTGCATGTAAAAGTAAAAGTTTTTGAAAATATTAATTTTAATATTTATGAAATTTTAAATTGTGTTGAAAGTTTATATTTAGTGTCAAAGCCTTTGTGTTGGTTTACCTGCACCACACCTCAAACTGCACGCCTCCTCCGTTCCTTAGCCCCTGCTTGGCCAGTGAGCTAAGCAGTATTCTCTGCACTGGAACATCAGGAGGAGCCAGCAGGACATGAGTCTCAGTGTGTCCGAACACAGGGTCAGGCACACACAGGGTGGTCTCAGTGCGGTACACCTTGAGATCCACGTCTGTGAAAATGACATTTGACAGACCTGAATGCAAAAATGTCACAATACTAAGTTTACTGATGCAGTCCGGAAGAAAACAGCTTACTGCTTTCAACAATGGCCGGATCCATGTCCTCTCCTGATTCATTTTGTGTAGGAAAGAAGTATTGGATGTAACAGTCGGCTTCGCCCCAAACCGTGGACTGCAGAGGGGTGAGACCCTTTACTCTCTCAACTCTGAGCGAGAACACATGCTCACGCAGAACGTCAACAGAAGAAACTGCACTTGTCTGCAAGAACATCAAAAACTGGACATCATCACAAAGGCTGTAAATTTCAAGCATCCATGTTTCTTTGTGGGGTCTAAAATGAAACTAGCCTTTGTGTCTACATGCGGCCGGTGGTCTAACATGTGAGTGGGTCGAGGCGGCGGAGGCACGCCCACCAGCTCGTCATCTCGCATCCGCTGCAGTGCTGCGATCTGCTGCGCATGACCCATGGCGAGACACACCCTGAGGTTTCCGCGAGTGTTCCCCGTGAATACATCAACCACAGGCATATAACTGTCCACCCCAACAACTGGATACTGAGACTGCAGGAGCAGCTCAGAGATCTTTGAGTCTCTGAAGACAAACTCGAATGATTATTTAGATCATATTATGATTCAGATTATGAGATCATATTAAATAATAGAATACATGGAATATTACTTTTATAAACAAAAAGGGTGCCCAGTTACTTCCCCTTTAACATACACTGGTCATTTAACTTTAAATCTTGATGTCAAAAAAATAAACAAAAAAGAAAGGAAATGTTTTCGTTAAGTACCTATATATAAAAACAAAACTGCAATTGCTTTTTACTGTGCATCATATATGTATAAATATTTTTATTACACCTAAACCTAATTTTGTGTAGATCGGTTGTTCTAACATCTACCTGAAGGACATGTAGAACTGGTGGAGAGGGAGTTTTACTAAGCCAAGGAGTTTATCATGATCGGAGCTATTGGTCCTTAACCAAACCTCAATGACCATCATGTTGTTCTTCATTCTCTCCAAGAGTCTGCTGGTAAGTGCGACTGGGGCCACCTACAGAACATAAAAGAAATCCTAATCTTAATACAACCATGACTGCATTGTAGCATGGTATTGTTAAATGGATTATCATATTGTGGGATCACACCCACCCAGGAGAAAAACAGGTAAAGCCACTGAACCTCTTGCACATTTTAGATGAGGCACCAACCTGAACGAAGCTGAATGTGGGATGTTTCTGACCCCAGCTGACCGCTGATCGAGTGGCCTCATCAGATCCGAGAAGCTTGCAGTTCAAGTACGCATTCGGCTGCAGAGGTGTGCAGTTAAAATCCTTCCCATCGGGCACCATGAGCAGTGTATGAAGCAAAAGGTCTGTCTCCTCCACCTCCTGCTGCAGAGGCCTGTGAGGAGAGTTCTGGTGTCCTGCATGTGGTGATGTGAAGTGTGATCTGCTCTGAGGAATCTGAAGACTCTGGACTGGATGAAATGCTGCAGCTGGAGATGCGTCTTTCCTGGGGTCCCTCACACACAAACCCCTCTGGACATCAGGATCTTCAGCAAGGTGGACTGAGAGAGTTCTTTGAGGACTCGATTCTCCCTTTGCTGGCCTTTTTTTGGCAGAAAAACCATTCTTGTCTGCTGCTAATTCAAAGGTCACCTAATAATGCAAAAACAAAATTAGCATTGGGTTCTATTTAGTTTATAGATTTAGCATACAGACTTATTATATACAGTTGTGGTCACAAGTTTACATACACCTAGCGAAATGCAGAAAATGTTGTTAACTTAGAAAAAATAAGAGGAATTATGTAAATTAAAGTTGATTATTAGTTTAGTTTTGCCCTGAACAAGCTATTTAAAATGACAAATGTTTACATACAGTCTCCACAGCACAGAATAACAACTAATTTTCCAAAAATATCCCACTAAATCCCAGTAAATCTATGAATCTTCTTATTTTCCAGATTCTGTAAGGTGTGTGTAAACTTATGTCCACAACTGTAGATTATATATATATATTTATATTGTATATCGCTTCAGTTTTACGTATGACAGATAAATTACCTTCAGTGGACCAACTTCCTGTTTGTTAGTGTTTCCATCTGGTCTTTGAACAGGCAGAGCAGCAGAAATGCTGAGTGACTCGCTCTGCATTAAGGAGCTCAGCGGAAACGCCGCTGTTCCAATGAGAACAGGCTGGAGCATCAAACAATACAAGATTAGACCTCACAGACCATGTTAGATTGATAGCATTTATATATCACCAGCATCACATACTGTACTTACTGTCTTTTGGAAGGTGTTCCTGATGTAGATCTTGAACGAAACATTCATTTCCCACCATCGTTTAATAGATGATCTACTAAACTGCACTGGAAACAAACTTTGGTGCTGAAACATCACCACTAAATTCAAAAACAAAAAACAGATTGTTTTACTAGTTTTACTCAGTTAGGATTTTCAAGTTTCCTTGATTGATAAAGGAAAACCAAAGCACTCACAGCCCTCTATAACTTTATTAGAGACAACTTTTGTGATCTCTGAAGGCACCAGCTGAACATCATCACATCCAGCGGACACCAGTGGGAAGAGGAACTCCACAATGTAAGAGCTACAAAAAAACAGCCTATTGTTACATCAATAAAACTTTTACATTTATGCAAATCTTTTACTGTTTATAAACACTGTTTGTTGTACCATTTCTTTGGGGCGAGGGGACGAGGTGGTCTTCCTTTCCGAGAGAGAGTTTTTGAAGCACTGTCATTGGAAGCTTTCAATTCACTGATGGTGATCCTGGCAAAGCGCACATCGCCAAGTAAAGCTATATGCTCCCCACTCAGGACAGAGAACCTATCTGCTGCTTCTGAATGCTGCAGGTCACCAGAATTTAGCCTTCAAAAAAATGAAAGACAATTTCCCAACAGCAATGATAATGATGTCCATTAACCATTATGTGATTTTCCAACAAGCATATTTTAGCCTTAACTCCAATAACAGATTCTATTTTCCTCTAGTAGGTGATTAAGTAATCAGCATTGCTTCAGGCATTTGCCTAACTGACCGGGTATTTTTAACTGAGCTTGTGTGGACTGGCTTCTTTTCAGTAGCATTCTTCTGATGGTCCTCATCCAAACACTCATCTGACATCTGAAATATGGATATTTAAAGAGGGAATCATTGGTACTTCCGGGAAAAATACATGCAAAAATACATCCGGGGAAGCTCACATGACTCACTGGAGCTTTGTAGAAGAGGTTCTCCAAAAGACTCTGATCATACTGAGGGTCATTGAGCTCACTGTCCATCAGCACACTGCTGTGGTCAGACAGAGACTCTGGAGGAGAACCTTCCCCATCCCAGAACTGCAGAGCTGATCCATTAACGCTAAAAATTAAGATTTAAAAATTGCTTAATTAAAAAAACTGTAAAAGATTGTTTTCTAGTATTTGTGATCAAACTAGTGCCACTTAAAGGACAGTTCACCCAAAAATAAAAATTCTGACATAATTTACTTATCCTTATTTACTGTAATTCCAAACCTATATAAGTTTCCTTCTTATGTGGAACACAAAGCAGAACTGACTCCATTTAGTTTCATTATATAGATAAAAGATGCAGTAAAAGTGAATAGTGACCGAGAAGCTGTAAGTCCCTAATAGTTGCACTTTTGTGTTCAATGGGAGAAAGTAAATCATGAATATTTGGAGCAACATGGATATAATGGCAAAATTTTACTTTTTGCGTGCAATATCTCTACAAACCCAAGTAATAGTAACCTTGACTACCTTCCTAGCAGCAGATCTACAGCCATGTCCTCTGTGTTGGCTCTATGTTGACTTGGTTCTTCAAGGTGCAGTTCTGATTGAAGGATGTTCTCCAGAAACTGTCCTGATGAGGGCCTGGGTGGCCTTTAGGAGAAATCAGGTGTTTAACATTTATATTCTGCTATTCTGTAATCTGTTTAAAATTCGTAGATGTATGTTTAAAACAGAATGATTCCTACAAAGTCTCAGTGTTGTCTCTGAGCAGGGGAAGAGGAATGTCCTTCAGAGGAACATCTGACTCCATGTCAGATTTTAAGGCTGAAACCACCATGGCGTTTCTGAGCTTGCTGCCACGTTCCAGAAGAACTGGAAAATAGAGAGCAATAAATATATAAATAAGCAAGCAAACAAGTACTCATAAAACAACTCAATTATAATCTTTTTGATTGACTTGGTAAGACTTACCTGACAAGAGGTCAACAGGTATATGGTGATTTGTAGGAACAGCTTGAGTTGGCGCAGATTTCGGGTTTCCAATAACAGGCGCAGACATGATATTACTGTTGTCTTGAAAATACAGGTAATCCTTTCCTCTAAAATGAGAATTATGATTGGAGGAACCATTACTACAGACTAAGACTTATTTCAGATTTTCCACTTGTTAGTGTGAAATGACTTTTTAGCTAATTTCTTATGGTTCCATCAAACTTAAAAGAACTACAGAAAGCATACAGAGGCCTTAAAAAAGGACGAATGAAACAAACCTGGGTATGTGGGAAGAACCGCTGCCAGTTGGCTCCTTGCCAGTGTTACTAGGGAGAGGATGATGCAGAGATGGAACCACAGGCATGTTCTGGTCAGTCATCCCTTCAGGAGCCTGAGCATCAAGGCTTATATCAGTGGTTGGTATCGAACTACTGCTTTCGTATCCATCTGTCAGTGGTTCTAGGGCAAGTGTGACCTGTAAATGTCAGATGATTAAATGCAAAGTAAATCACAAAAACACAGAGCTTTAAACGGAGCATTCAACAAACCTGAAGTTCTCCAAGTTTTTCTGATGTTGGGGAAACAAGAGTGAAATATCCATTTATGGAGTGAGACAAAGAGAGTCGAGCAATCCCAGGAATTTGAGCTCGAGCTATAGGCAAATGATCAACCTTTGTAAGCACATCCAGCACCAATGAGCCCATATCTGTGAACCCATTATTTACAACACACTTGGTTAATAAATCTACACACATAAAATGATTTGTTTCTTTCTAAAGAAAAACCATCAATAATCAATAATTCAAAACTATCTGTAATAAGCAAATGCAGCAAGATCACACATCTGAGGAGTCACCTTTACCTGTCAAATAAGATGCCAACTGCTTTGGTCCGCATCGAACTGGAAACCGAGCAGTAGATTTAACCCCTCTCTGTTCCATGTGTCCATCTCTGGGCCTGAAGAAGGTGCCATTGGAAGATTCTCCCCACCACCTCAGTCGGATCAGAGTCACAGGGGGAGGTTTGATGATGGTCCACAGCACCTTACTTACTGTCACCCTGAGGAAACATCTCAGCTGGCCCTCCACCAGTGGAGGAATACTAGTGGATGGAGACACATCACTGAGTGCTGGGAGAAATAGAAATTAAACCAATTATTATTTACAGTCGACATTATAACATAAAATAGACATTTAGACTTTTAAGATTTCCTGATTAGTCATGAAAGCGCTCTGTTTATCATAAAACAGTTCAAGCGCTACACTTCGCCAACAACAAATTTACCCACTGAATTTAAATTACGCCGACTCAAACCCCAGTGTTTAATGCTGGAAGTCGTTATGATGGGGTATCCCGTCGGCTCGGTGGTTTCTGAGATACAGCCTTTGTCCTCACTAAGGTAAGAGGTTTTATACAGCTCTCGAAAAGACGTGGACTTGCGTAACAAAAAGCAAACTCTGAAACAAATGAACTTACGTTTTTTCCTGTTGTTAAGCCTCTTTGATGGTTTCACCTTTTTATTCTTCATTCCTTACATCAAGATTATATGTATGAAGTTTGATCATTTAATTAAAGCTATCATGCTTCGTTGACAGTTTCGTTAACAAACATAATACCGCTGAGCAACGCCTCAACCAATCAGAGCCAAGAAACGTCTTTCTCGCTGGTTTGACAAACATTCAGAGATTGTCTAGTGCCTCTTACGGAGTCGCGAAGCATTACATGCTGCAAACATTTATTACGGGAATATTTTTATGATGACACCATCGACACCAGTCATGTTAAACGTTTAATTACCGTAACCAAGATGTGTTAATGAATGCTTTTTGTGTTAAAGAACATATTAATGCTCCTCCCAACAAAGTAGTCTATTAAACAATGTTCAAACTTTACTACCGCCATGCCTTCTACTGTCGATTCTAGGCCCATTCCCTCGTTCAAAGTAACATTTAGAAATTGTCACGCGCCCCATAGAAGCAATCCAACATCTCACTAGTTACATCAACATTTTAAATAATAATTGTAAAATTGTACATTTATGTACAGTGTGATACACTTTTTGGTATTTGATAGTCAGTTTAATTTACAGCTTAATGGTTTTGCTTATTTTTGAGTCATTAAAACTGCAGGTCATAATTGAAAAGATGCTTTTATAATCCACTGGATAATAAATATAATCCTTCAACAATGCAGTTCGGAATATTAAAAACGTTTCTTATAAAAATACCTCCTTAACTTTACATTTGCTAAGGTTTATACTACGTTTATACCAAGGTTTATACACTAGCTAGATAGACATCGACAATGATAGACAATGAGATGACGACATGAATCCTGACTCCTGCTATGCAAAAAATTTGAGAATACACTACTAGAAATTCATTTTACCCAAGAATATTAGGGTTTAAAATGCATGTGAATAGCTTAAGTAAACAGACAAAGTGAATTAGAAACTGAAAATATTTATTCTTCAATCAGCATCACAAAGTTATAAGAATCAAAACAATATAAAAAGAAAACACAATGCACTAATTAGTAATTCCCTGACCCTTTCCAGCAATCTTTTTTGAACACTCCAAAAGAGCATTATGGATGTCTTTAGCACATGAAATCTGTGACTTGATCATACTGAGATACTGTGAGTAAGACAGAGACTCTGTTTGTACTGTGTCTGGCTTGGTGGCTGTAGGTACGAGATTGGGAGAATGCTTTGTGCTGTCGATGCTCTGCGAGAGACACTCATGGGCCAGACGCTACAGGAGAAAAAGAATCAGTTAATTATTGGCAGTTGAAACAGGCTAATATTATACAAATTACGAAATCAAGTTATCATGACTAAAACAAATTTTTAATTCACCTTTTTGGTTCATCTAAATAACTGTCATACACACAAAGTAGGACTAAAAGCAATATATACACCTAATTTCAGGCTACATAAAATATGGTTTATCTATGTTTAATTGCACAATTCCATTTCACATGATTATAATAATATTATGAATTGCTTTGTCAACAGACAGCTTTTACAGTGCAACAAAGAAAACTGACAAAATCATTGAATGTTTTTTTTCCAATATAAACACATTCTGTCCCACAAATGATTAGCGAGTTTCTTACCAGGCAGAGCTCCAGCTGATCACAGAGAGCATAAAACTCCTCTAAACTTTTGTCAAACCGCTGCACAGCTACATCATTACCCTTCCTATATAAGATAAAGAGTCATTATATTTGATTAAAGCTAATGCATCAATGAACTGACAGTGATTTAACATATTCATTCCACTAAAGGTGAAGTTGAAGATACTTGTTTATGTATTTATTGTTATTGGCCTTACAAATATTCTTCAGAAAGAGATTTATATGTAACTTACTCTGTTGTTCGTTGACCGTTGTCAATTGCAGTGTTGTGTGCAAAATTTTGAGAAGCAATAGTCATGACGTTCTAAAAATATGAAATTAGACATTTTAAGCTTGTTTGGCGTTTCAAAAATGTGAGGAATCGTGCCCATTATGATTTTTGCTCTTAAGATCTCTGAAACCTAACAAACCTGTAAACTCTCCTTGAGCTGTGGAATCAGCATTTTAAATCTGTGAACCGGGTCGAAATCTTGCTGTTGACTGAGCTGCTGCTGCTGTTGTTGTTGTGGTGGTGGTTGGTGTAAAACAGCAGCTTGCTGAATACCCATTTGAGGATTGTTAGCGCCCATCTGCAGCTGCTGCGACGCCATTGTTGATATGAATGAATAATAAACTCCACAACTTCCGCTAAAGGCTACAGCAACCACACAGGGCGAAGAAAGGCGTTCGAAAATGTGAAGACCGACGTTTCTATATGGTTAACGCTGATTGGCCAACGCATTCGCCCGAAAGAGACTTGCCTATGATAAACGCTAAATGGCGCATCCCCTGCCTTTCGGAACGCCCATTTCACTGACCTGTGCGAGTAACAATTGACAACAACATACTTTTATTCCTTCAGGGGGCGCTCGACAGCTCAAATAGTCCACCAATCCAAATTCCACACTAATTTAAGTGTGACCTGTTCGTAACAAGGAATTTATTTATTTGCAGTTGGACGTTTCGATCTATTAGCTCTTTCATTGAAATTACAGTAATCTTAAACTTGGGTATAATAGAAGCTGTTAAAATGTTTTACACAGACAGTGAAACAGTTTTCCTAAATATATCTTATGAAAAATCCAAATTGTTGCTGAATTTCTAGATTCTGTGAATATTTTGCTTTGTAATAAAGATTATTACACAGACTCTATAATGTATATAAAGTTATTTAAACTTTATTTAATCACTATGCCAGCAAACTCAGCTGTGTGTGAAAGCTGAAGGAATCCGTTTTGACATCCCAGATTAATTCCCTAAAAGAATTAAACAGTAAAATAATATAGGACCCATAACAGATTTGAAACGCATAAAAGCAAACATGCCACTCGCTCACTTTTCTTAACATTGTAAACCATCGCTACACAGTGAAATAACGAGCGATAACAGAGAAATAATCAGAAAGAGCGGACACAACAGAGATGTACTGCATAGAGGAAGTCGTTTTCATAACCCGGATGTACACAAAATCACGTGATAGGTCTTTGCACATGTGGGTGATCGAGTGAGTACAGCGTGTTGCGATATGGCAGAACTTAATTTTAATGTATTCTAATATATAAGTAAAATCATATGCGTTTTTATGAGGGAGTCGGGGATTTATTTCTCACCAACCATACGATCGTGTATTATCTGCAAAGACTTATAGCTTGCAAGTACATGCAACTTTAACTGTATGTTATCTCTACTTAATCAGTATTTACAAACATGTTTGCTGAAGAGGAATGGGCTGAATCTCCGTCAGCAGATGGGCTGAGTGAGGCAGTTGTTAAAAAAGTGTCTTCTGCCCCTGGCAGGGTATGCAGCTTAGTTACAGTATATATAACTGTACTTACATATAAAATCTTATTAAAAGATCTATTCTCCCTCTATTATTTGTAACCCAACAGGAAAAGGTTGTAAGTAAACGAAGCCTACTGAGAACCTTGCAAACATTGGGATCGGTTCCTGACTGGGACACTAAGAAACCTTGTGTGGATAGCGATGAGGAGCAAGTGGAGGTATCTGCACCCAACAAAACAAAAAAGAAAAGGTGTAAAAAGCGCAGAAAAAATTCTAATGTTGACAATGAGGGGGAGCAGAATGGCCGGCTGGATTTGTGTGAAACACCTGCGAAGAAGAAGAAGAAAGAAACCGTGAAGAAGATCAAGAAGGAACCAGGTGAGAACATGTACTGTACGGCCATTTTATATGCCCACCTGAATGTCAGTGACTTAATCACATCCATCATCTTTTTACAGGTAATAAGGTGTCAAAAGTATCCAGTAACAATGAGAGCGACAAGGGGGATTCAGTGGAGACAGAAGGAGATCTGGAGCAAAGGCTGAGTAGAAAACAGTGGAAGAACAAGATGAAGAACAAGAAACGGTGTAAGAACAAATATCTACAAAAAACAACACAGGATGATAATGCCAAAGCAGAGGAAGAACCTTTAGGCCAATCAAAAGACGTCCCAGCAAAACAGAAAGTGCAGAAAGATCAGAGGTCATCTAAAAAAATAAAGAAATCTCATGTAAAAAATGGAATTGTTTCTGTCAAGGACAATGTCAAAAAGGCCAAAGACTCTACATTGAGTATAAGCTCTGATCACTTACAATGCATCAAAGTTGACACTTGTACAGAAGCTCAAGCAGGAGATGACTGTGTTGGCAACATTGATGTCTCGCATGAAATGGAAGATAAAGGGAAACCACAAAAAATGACAAAGAAATCACAAGTGCGGGCAGATAAATTGCGACACATTTTAAAGTTGCATCGCACCAGTGAGAGTAATAAAGACAAAGATGAGCAGGTAGAACATAACAACAAAACAGTTAATTCAAAGGGTGACGAAGAGCAGGTGGTTCCTGACCGCTCAAGTGTCTTAAGGTCAAAAATGGAGAAACGGTTAGAAGCTGCTCGGTTTCGCCACATCAATGAGCTGCTGTACACTTCAACCAGTGGCGAGGCCAAACGGATGTTTCAGCAGGATCCTAAAGCCATTGGGATTTACCACAGGGGTTACACGGCGCAGGTGCAACACTGGCCCGCCAACCCTGTGGATTCTATCATTTCCTATATCTGTCAAAGGTTTGTTAAAGCCACACAGACTTACACTTTAGTAATTACAGCAACAGTCACCTTGAATTCACCAAGCAGGGCATGTTTCTGGATTAACATGGTTGGTGCTGATCCAGGGGGTCAATGTTAGATTTAGGACCAGGCTAGGGGTTGTTTACCATTGTTTATCTACCTGTTATTTCCATCTGATTTTATGGGTTAGTTATGGTAAGGGTTAGGTTGGAACATTTTTGACAACAGTGGTTACTGACCCAAGAACACATCTTATATGGCAAAACAATCTTACAGATCTTACAGGAATAGTGTCTTTTACTGCATAATCATTTAAAGTAAAAGACAATTATGAATGAAACTTCTGCTCTTAATTAGTAAATCTAAGGATTTCAGATTCCAGGCGGCAGTTTTGCAATTATTAACGCGGCACTTTATTAACTGCTGTTCTCTCTGTTTTTCAGACCTTCTTCTTTAGTTGTGGCAGACTTTGGTTGCGGGGACTGTAAAATAGCACGTAGTGTGAAGAATAAAGTTTACTCTTTTGACTTGGTTCCAGTTTGTGATCTCGCCACCGCATGTGACATGTCAAAAGTGAGTGTATATATAGTCATAATTTCAGGGCATATTTCTTACAGTGTCGTTGTGCTTTAATAAACTCACTGTGTTTACTTTCACAGGTGCCACTGCGAGATTCCACAGTAGACATTGTTGTTTTCTGTCTTTCTCTTATGGGAACAAATCTTGGTGATTTTTTGGCAGAGGCAAACAGAGTTCTGGTGATGGGGTAACTAACCTTTAATAAGTTAGCCAAGATAAGCTTTTTAAAAAGCAAAAAAAAATGCTGTATTAACCTACTGTATTATCTACTTTAATTTGTTACAGGGGGATTCTTAAAATCGCAGAAGTAGCCAGCAGATTCGAGAACGTGCGGTCGTTCACAGGGGCGATGTTAAGTCTGGGCTTTAAGTTAGTCAATAAGGTAAAGTTATGTTTATTTCAGCTATTGCTTGTATGTAAAGTTGATATATTATTTATAGATATCGGACACTCAAGATGCATAATTAAGATGGAAATATATTACCCTTTCTATGGTACTGAAACACTCTTTTTTTATTTGTTGTAAATATCATTTACACAATATTGAAATATAATGAAGAAACAGTGTTTGTAACACTGTAGGATGCACCTGGTCCTGTCAAATGGCCTCATATTATAGACACTATATGACCTGTACCGGAAATTATTGAATTTGACGACTCCTGTGAGGTTGCTGCTCATGCAGATTATCCATCATGTTTTTAGTTTGATAGCACCCTGTTGTTTTATTGAGGCTGTAGTCTGTATAAAGAAGTTTAAGAGAAGTACAAACCATCAGACCATATTAGTTTTTACACCAGGTTATTTGGCTTTGTACAGTATCATTGGAAACAGGTGGCTTTTGGAAGTTTGGCAGTTACAGATGATCATTTGAAGAGCTCAGAACTCAAAGTCTAATTCTTCACTTCAGGTTATTTAACTCTGTGGTTACCTCTGAATACTGCTCAATAAAGTTACTTGATATTCTAAATGTAAATCAGAGGCTAGATAATGATTAGGGTTAAAATTTGGGCCAGTGTTTGTGGTCTTGATGAATTCTTTAGATTATTGTGCCAAACTCAAAAACATATTTTCCTAAGACCTAGTGCTACAGTAAAATTAGGCGGGTGCAAATCATTAAGCCTATATTTAAGCATTAGATCTATTTAAGATTAGCTTGAATCCCTGGAGTACTTGATTATCATAAACAATT
>JAZGTJ010007982.1:0-21828 GCA_036877575.1 Botia almorhae | reverse complement strand
TTTGTTTTTTTATGTTCTTCTCCATCATTTGCTATGATGTAAACTGGATGGTGGGTTAGTAAATAACACACAGTTTTACAAGCCCACACATTAAAAGTGCCATGACTGATGGTTGATGTTAGTTTTAATCGAAGATTTACATATTATTTACATAAATAAATATGATTATTTATTTACATTTTATGTTTTTATGTAACTGTCATTTTGTACTTATCTACCCGTAACCCATATACATGTACATCAGCTTTAAGTTTATTTTCCCATCAAATGCTGCATTAAAACTCATCCCACTAGCTCTCCTTTGCTCATTTTTTAGTGTATGTGCTTTCTGTGCAGCGGTGTGGGGGCTGAGAGTCTTCCCACAGTTCCCTGGGGCTCAGCTGAGCTCCACAGGGGTTTGGAGAGAGCAGGTTCAGTGTTGACAAATTCCTGCGGTGGTCAGAGAAGATGAAACGGCACAGCACTCTCGCTCGTGTTGGGATCAACCTACGCTTCTGCTCATGCCTGTGGCATGCTGGGATGTTATTAGACCAGGCCTCCGTGGGCGGCCGACAGAGTGACAGCTAATAATCCGGTCAAGGCAGAGGTGAAGGGAAACCCTGCTCGCTGATTTATTCGCACCTGCTGTTTGTTCCAATGGTCATATTATCCCCAACTTTGGTGCAATAACGCTTGAAAACCGCTAAACAAACAAGGCCCCAGCAAACCAGCCAGATACCATCGAGAACACCAGAGGTCTATAACATCTACAGCCATGTGGTTGTCCTCACTCTTACTGATGTCTGCTTTTAACACGCGGTCGATACAGTCATTATATATATACGCATGATTTTAGCTTGGAAAAAATGCTAAATTTATTTCCAAATTTCCAAGGTATCCATAGAATATCAGTTTAATCAAATTCTTATAATCCACTCAGAGGCTAGCCACAATGAAAGCGTGCAAACTGCATTAAAAATATGAAATATTGCAATATGCAATGGTGTTAAGCACTGCATTCACCAGAAACTCCAGCACTATCTGCAGATTCTAAAAAGCCACCTGGCGTTTTCGCATAGAGTTGAACATTTCTCAACTTTTTAATGCCCTCATTGCTTGCTACCGCCCCGCTGTCAATCCCACAATCCCCTGCGCGAGCCCTTCGCTCAGCTCTCTGCACCAGTGGACGTGTACCTTAAGAGACTAGAACTTCTCTCTATTGTTTAAAATAAGTTTCTAACACTTAACTCGCAATGGACAACTTCACCCGAACTCTGTGTTCACTTATTTTTAGATTATTTCATTCCCTGTGCTGGATTTTTTATACTAAGAATGTTGAGTAACATCCATCAAAAATGACAACTGCGCTTATACCAATGGTGACAATAGATCGCAACTTGCTTTCCTTGTCTTTTTCCATAACATGGAGAGATAAGAGAAAATATGCAGTTTTATTCCGCCTAGTATCAATCCTGACTATTCCTCACTCACTATTCACGCTTCAGAATATGCTTTACTTTCACCAGCCCCAAGCACACAGATTTCACACTGACATCTGAAGTTAAAAAGCGCATCTGAGATAGTGTAAACGCTCCGAGCAGCTCGCCTTCTTCAAATGCATTTCTCATTGTACGCTAATCACAGGTGCTTGACTGTTGTAAAAAAAATGTACACAACTCACCCGCGACTCTGACTGTGTTGTCATGGAAAAGTCGGAAGAAGCAGGAAACCCTGTTACCCTGTCTGATTCAAGCCGGAATCTCAACTTACTGCATTAAGGAGAACTCCGCTGGAGATGAATAAAAGCTTTCAGACTCTGTGTCTTGCTTCTTTCTTGCTCTTGCTTTTATCATTTGGCCTTGAGTGTTTCACCATGCGTTCTCATATTTAAAGCTGAAACTTATATAAACCAGATCCACAAGTACTAAGACAAGTTTAAGGATTTAAAGGTTAAGTGGGTGATTTTTTTTTCCATGTTCAAATCATTCTATCCCAGCTAAATATGCAGAGACATTTACAGAAACATTTTGTAGCCCTGTCATCACTTGGGAGGTAAACACAGTGGTGGTTTTAAAACATTGTTCGGTTTATTTGAACTATCTGACCAACTTACCAATGGTGGGGCTATCTGCTTGTTCAACCAATGGCAGGCGGGAGAGCATTTGGGAAACCTGCTTTACGTTTTGTGATGCCACTGGCCCAAAACCTCAGCTCACAGGATTGTTTAGGTTTGTGAACTGCACAGACACAAGCTGTTCTGTCTCTTTTACTTTTGAATGTGGCTGATCTTGTCATTAACGATTAATTAGTCAAATAATTTACTTTTTAATTTACCTTTCAGTCTGAAAGTCTCTTTAGCATTCATCTCCTGATACCGGTATAGACCGCAAATTATCAAGACAATACTGCTTGAAAAGGTTGTCTGACCTGTGTGCGCCCCAGAGAGGGAGCTCAGAACGCGGGCGTGCTGTGTTGGGCCATCGTACACCTCCACAACATCATTTAGTGCGGTCTGAAAGAAGGCAAACTGGCTAAACACCACTGCAGAGAATAAAGAGAGAAACAGTTGTGTGAGAAGCATGGCATAACTGAGACCATGACTGTAAATGTTAATTCAACAGTAAAACATGAACATAATCAGGCCTGTAAGGCACCTTTTCCTCTCTCTACACACCCCAGGTGCTTTGTAGAGTACATTTCCAAATGAGGACCATAAAAAAAGATACCCTGTGTCGCTACGCTCTCTCCCAGCTGTTCGAAGACATGACTCTGTGCCATGAATATTTGTGCCGTAATTATCTCTGCTTCCACAACATTTCCCTTGACCCAAAGAAATACAAGCATGTTTGTATCTGCTAATTCAGACTCGGTAGGAACCCTCAAATTGGCCAAATGACCTCAACGTTTTATGGATCAAACAGCGGGTGAAGCAGAAGCTTCTGTGGTGATGTAACAGGACATTCAGAGGTCCTCCAGGAGCCCAAAGCTCGGGTAATGTCATTTTTAGTGAAAATGCTCAGTTCAATCGTAACAACGTATTATTTGTTATAAGTACACAAGTTTTACACTACATATCAACATGCATTGGATTGCTAACACACATCACTGCTTACAGACGTCAAACTGCTACAAAAAGTTGACTGTTGCTCTGTGTGTTTTGCATTTGCTTGCTTACCGTAGTCCTTCGGCACAGTAACAGAGTAAAGGCATGTCCTCCCACTGCTGTAGTTTCCAGGGTAACCAGGGGAGAGCACCACCCCCTCTAACCCAGAATACTGACCACCACATGGAGCTGAGTAAGAGAGACAGCGAGAGAAAGGAGCATTAGAGACTCATTTTCTGTTCTCCATCTCTTCTATTCTCTCGTTCTGCTGATCTTAAATTACTTTTCTTGTCTGATTCCTGGGCTGCCCTGCTAGATGTCATCGGTGTTTGCCAAAGTGAAATTGCAGTGTGTTTAACGCATTCCTCAAGGTTACACTGCAAACATGCGCTGTTTTTTATTTTCAAGGGAACAGCGATGTGACAAACATCAGGTCTTCACACAGCAAGAACGAATATGGACATAGAGTGAAAGCCTGGGTGATTGTTTTAGTCCTTCGCTAAGCAGGTTTTACCTATGCAAACAGGTTTTGGTCTGTTCCAGCCAGGCTTGCCATCTCCTCTCATGATGCAGGTGAGCGTGGCGTCTCCCTCCAGAGTGTAGCCGTTGTCGCAGTAATAGGTGACCATGGCTCCCAGCTTTAGCTCAGTGCCGACGCGAGTTCCGTTTCGCACCAGGCCCGGCTCGAAGCACGACTCCCTGGGATTCTCTGGTGATGACATTAAAGACTACAGTGAGTGGGCAGAAAGGGGATATAAAGATATTTAGGTCTAATCGTGCTGGTTGGGAAAAACCAACTGCCAAACTGTAAATGGGTGATTTTTCAAATATGGATCTTTTCCCTAGAATGATTTTAAAGAAAACTTTCTATAATTCAGTATTTTCATTTCAAGGGTACATGGCTTTATATAATTATAATAGCTTTAAACTCTTTAATGATGTTATCCTTAGAAAAAGTTCTGACAACTGTAAAAAAAAATGTAAAACGAAATATAAAAAAATGTAACTTTCTTTAAGTAGTCAAATGTGCTGCTAACTGAAGAAAACCCAGGGACTGTGAAATGGCAGTTTAGTTCAAGTGTATCATAACTAAATGTATCATACAAAAAACAATAAACAATGAAGCCCTAGGATGCACTTTGTGTACATAAGAAGGTAACACTTTATTTCGACAGTCCTCTGTAGACATTCTACTAACTAAAGTAACTTTGCAGCTACATGTCAACAAATACTCATTAATTTGCAACTACATGTCAACTAACTCTCATTAAGAGTATTAAAAGTCTGTTAGGTTAGGGTTAGAGTTACTTATAGTGAGTAGAATGTCTGCTGGGGATCATCAAAACATTAGCAGATATTAAGCAGACAGTTTACTAATACTTTACTCATACTCTATTGACTGGTAGTTTGCAAAGTTACTTAAAACGGACACACAGATACATCCTCAAATTTGCGATATGAACATATGCTACAGCAACCTACATGTCCAGTGGAGCTTGACAACCGACAGATTACAAGTGACACCAGGCTAGATCAACTCAGCTGACTACAGAAAACAGTCTGTCAGCCAGCAGGACATGTGTACGGCACTATATTAGAAATCAATCATGGCACATCCGCATCACACAGCAAAAACAGGATGAGAAAACTTTTACAGTCTCTTGTTGTTGTAGAGCTATCGCTCCATACATAGCCATGCCACAGTATTCTTACTGATGAGCCATGCGTTTGCCCTTCATGGCCCAATAATGTGTCGAAACGGGCCTGCAATCTGTTTGCTGTGGGCCGATGCTCCAGATGGGCCATAACTCAGTTCATCTTCTTACACCTGTCTCCTTGCTACCCTGACAAGATGTGTGTGGAGATATTACGTAATTAGAACTGGATCAAAGCCAGCTTTGAGGTGTAGTTCAGGTGTCCATGTATGCAAAGGTCAGTACATGTATGCTGGTGAGGGTGTGTTAGTGCATTTGGATGTGACAAATGTTTGCACTGGCAGGGAACACTTAGGACGAGCAATGGAGTGTGTATGTGTGCTTGTGGTGTTTGTTTAACTGTCGGTCAAGCATGTGGATCTTTGGCCCATATATTGCACCTCGGAGGCCAATCAGACGTGGTTGGGAGTCTGTGAGAAGCTGATTGGTCTGTAAATAGGCTGACAGCGCTTGAAGTTCATTCCAACACCAGTGGCACATGCAGGCAAACCATCGCAACCGTGTGCCAGACCTGCTATGCCAGCACTGCTATAAGGGTTAAGCAAACATAAACAAACTTCTTGTATATTTATGATTTTCTTCCACATTATTAGGTTATACTTATTCATTGTGAGGAGTCTGGGGTCTAGAAACTGAGCTTTTGAAGTGCCGCACACTGTGTCCATCTGCTACACCAGATTGAGAGAATACTGCTGCTCATTTTACTGAATCCATCAGAGGGTAAGCTAAAGAGTTCTCTCTCTCTCTCTCTCTCTCTTTCCTGACCGCTGCATGCCAGCGACGACCAGAACCCCTCCAGTTAGTAGGTAGCATTCTTACATCATTGACTTGTGTGTGTTTTGACAAGGTCTCCAACAACTAGGGATGGGCATGATCGTACGCAACTGACTAATCATTTAGCTTAGCTAGAGGGCTTTAGGTTTTATACATTTACCTATTTTGTTGATTATCTGTATGTCAAATCACTTTGTGTCTGTGTTTTATTCCACGCATGCCGGCAGGCATCTAAGCAGCTTGCTGTCACTTTCAGCATCTCACACTATAAGTATGTGTTTTTAAAATGCTGTGTCAACTTTAAATTATTCAACTTTTAAAAATGTGTCTCGAGTCTCTGTGCTCTGTTCTATTCTGTTGCGCTCCGTCTAACCCAGCTGAACGTGTCGTGTATAACCAGCCCCTAAAAAATATGCCTGACTTCTCCCTCACACAACCTAACAAAGACTTTTTAAAAATACGTACTTTTGCACATTCCCTAAAACAATAAGCATCAAGCATCAGTGTTCAAGACTAGTCTAGAACATCACACAGACCTGAGGTCAGCAGGACGCATTCGAAGACCAAATTTTAATTTGTTCTCATTTGCAAACCATTGATCAAACGCCAGTGTAAGCTAGCATATTCTGGCTGTTCATCTCATAGTTTTTCTCTGGATTGCTGTGAAAAGCACCACGGGTCGATAATTATAAGCTGCAAAGGTGACATGGGGGAGGGGGTGGGGTTGCCTGGTGATAAAGGAAAATTCGAAGCACTGCATGAATACACACAGCTGCAAAAACAACCGGACGAAAAGGACAAGGTGTTATCCTGAAATCCCTCTTTCACCTCAGCTAATGAAAATTTGACATGGTCAGAAACAATCAAGTACTTCTCACAGTGTATTCATAGGGACAATTCTCATACAACACAGCCTTTAGAAAGGCTTGTGCATAAGTACAAACACAGAATAGATGTAACTTACTCCTCGCACCAAAGGGGGGCGACATACCTGTGTACTGAAGGACGAATCCATTGCTGCTGAGCGAGGCGTCGCTTCGAAAGGCCAGAAAGAGTGTATTGGAGCTGCTCTCGATGCGCTCGGGGACGTCCGTACCGTAAAAGCTGCCCAGCAGTGGGCTGAGAGAATCGGGCCCATCGTAGACATGCAGAAAGTCGTAACTTGGCTCAAGGCTAAAGCTGGAAAAGGTGGTCATATATTGTTAGCCAAGCTACTAGTGTACTCACCACACTGACTATATCCACCTATTTCCTGAACAACCATTGGGCAATGCCATGATGACTCCCAACCCCCAATGGCCTGTTCTACTTTTGTAGCTTCATCAACATAGTAGCTACACAAACACAATGCAAATCACACAGAAGTGTGTGTATCGTGTCTGCAGGTCTTCACAAGCTAACACTAGCTGTTATAGTGGAAACATTACCTCACTCTATTAAACAGCAGGAATTTGAATTGATTGCCTATATTTATATCAACAGCACACATAAACACATTCACCTGGTGTTAAATGACTGTATAATAATACATAATTGGACAGACCGGAGTGAAATTACTATGCAAGACAACATGCAAAGATACACAACAGAGTGGTCATTATGGTTAATAAAACATTGAATTAATATTTAGAGACACATTTCAGATCTGTGTGTACTCAAGGCAATACAGGCTTTTGTCAGATAAAGACATTTTGCAGTGTGAAATTAGGCCCTTCGCAGGCTTTCAATTCTATTGGCTAATATCTAAAAAAAACTCATACGTCACAGGGAACCAAATTCTTTAGAAGAAAGGTGGATGCAAGCATATGCTATAGTGTATACAGTAATGTGGCTTACTGATTGAAGTTGAGTGATATGATGTGATCAGGAGCGACTGAAACAGTCCAGTCACATTCTCGGCCGTGAGGGTAGGGCTCTGGATATTCAGGGGACAGGATCAGACCACTGGGGCCTGTCAGATTACCTCCACACGGAGCTGAAACAAAAAGATAAGAAAACATCTTTCATCTAGATTTCACACCCTTTAGAAACCATGAACAGAGTTTTATTCTGTTTGGTTATGAGATCATCACTTATTTTAATTATTAGGAAATTCGTAATTCACACAAAGAATATCATCTGCACACAAGCGACACAACGTGCGCAGCTTCGCCTGTTTACATGTACGTGCTCTGTGTTATCTGCTGTTTTTTGATGGCAGGCTTTCACCTGGAACTGGCAAACATCTCCAGGGTTTTGCCTGTGATTCAGTTAAACATTTACACAAACTCAAATTGAGCTTTTAATAGAACGAGGCAGCTTAATTACACCATCATGTTTGTGGCGGTTAAAATCAAAGAAAAAGCCTGAATTTACAAAATAAAGCCAAACCCTTCGGTCCTAAATGTCCAAAAATAATCCTTTGCTTCTGGAAAGTAGCACATTTAAATCATTTAAACTGCTCTGTTGGTGTTTGTTGTACTACACGTACACTCCCGATATATCATATATAGTGATAATACATTAGACCCCATTGTTATCTGATGCGGTGAATAACATGTGTAACAATGCCCTAAAGGGCATACAATGATTTTAAAATACAGCTTTTCAGAATACAGCTTTTCTAAAGCCTATGTGTTTTCAGCCCTGTGATGGCAAGTACAGAAGCATCAGATCCCAGTACAGTGAACAAGACCTTAAGAGCAGTAAAGTGAAGGCTTTTAAATAAGTCTTAAATTACAACCTTGAGTACTTTCTAATTACAGCTTGAAAAAAACTTATTAAGAATTCTAAGAAAAAACAACATAATTTATTTGTTTGCCATGTTTTCTGTCATATTATTCCTTTATCAAGCATCACATTTACTGTTATTGTTACTTTAATAGAAATGTAATATAAAATCAGAAATAATTCATAATTTGGCGTGCTCGTACCAGAACAAGTGGGTGGGTCAGGCTGCCAGAAGAAACGGTTGTTGATCTCAGTACAGGTGATCTTGGTGGCTCCTTGTAGGATGTAGCCTGGATCACACTGGAAAAGCACATGATCCCCTGGCTCTCTGCTGTCTCCGATCCGGGTGCCATTAGTTGGAATGCCGGGATCATTACAGGAAGTAGCGGTTGAAACTAGGGGCAAAAGAACATCCAGTATAGAGCCGGTACAAGCCACTGGCTGTAACTCAAGCAATGTGCAATTGTAAAGTAGAAAATCTGGTGCTTATTTGTAGTAGTGCAAGAGATCTACTGGGTTGTGTGGCCTGCTGAGAAAGACCACAGGCACTGACCTAGCAACTACAACTGCTGTTACGGTAAGTCATGTAGACCACATACCTCTGTAGAGTTCAGATAGACCTGTGTTTAACCCACTGATTCTCTAGTACTGCAGAACACCCACATGCCTTCTGCAGTTTGAATGCCTCCACACACTCATTTATTTACCATGGATCTCCATGATACTCTTTTAAAGAATTAATAGGGTGTTATGAAGGTGTAAATTAAGCTTTGGAGCAGAAATACCATATTCTTTATGTATAATGTCACATTATTATTTTGTTCTTCAAGTCCATTTAGGACATTTTAAGGTATGATGCAGGAAATCAGGACCCTGTGCATGAAGTGATGGCTGATGAAGGTGGGCAGGGATGGTTGCCCTGGTTACAAGCAGGAAAAGCATATAAACCCTGGCTTCTTAACAGGTTTCAGATATTGTTATTGGAGACTGCAGGGCTGCTGTGCGAGATGGGGACAGTTGCATGCTTTGGGAGACACTCTGGGACAGTTTCTCAGTTGCCTCCAAATACTGTTGATTTGATGACATCATTGGCATTGTTTTATGGGGGTTACTGATCGCAGCTGAGCCCTAAGGAACCAATGTTGTGACGATGATTTCTGTAGATTGGGGGATCTCACTCCAGGATCGCATGTAGTTTCATACCTCACCAGATATTGACGCTAAATGACTTATAGGTACAAAACCACATTTAATCATCTCACAACCTTGAAGTTAATTGTAGGTTTATTTATTTATTTTTCATTTATTTATTTTTGTATAGAGTATAAAGGTTTATAATGTATAAACTAAAAACATTATACTGCAAATTGGACTTTGATTTATGAGTTTAATCATTTAGAAACATTCAGAACATGTAGTGCTGTGAGGCTTCTAAAAGCATAATTAAGAAAAGCTTAGCAATTAAGAAAGTAGGTCTCCCTTACAATCTCAGCTCATTTCATACAAACATTTCATACCTCACACATTGCTTGAAATGTGGCTGCAGTCCACCATCTTTGACAACCTCGGGCACGCACATTTCAGCTATTATACCAAGCCAAAAAACAGAGGCCATGTGCAAAAAAAACCCCTCAGACACACACCTGAGAACTGCAGAGCGAAACCCTGCTTGCTGGTGAAAAAGTCTGTTGTAAACTGCAGACTGACAGAGTTGAAGGTGCTGTGAAGATCTGGAGGAAGTGAAGAACCACTCAGCTCTCGGAGTAACACACCTCCATCCTGAGGACCATCCCAGATGCGCAAAACATCATGAACTTCCTCAGTATGGAAGACCAGGAAATGCAACCTGTGGAATTATACACACAAATATGATCTTACTCGGTTATTCTGTTTAGTGAGTAAACAGATAAGAATGAGAGAGACACCAAGAGGAAGAAAACACCTCCGTGTATTAAAGGCAGAGTAGGCAATTTTGGAGAGGCTGGCAATAACCACTAGCTTTAAACGCATAAGATACCGCCTTCCCTTCAAAGCCACACCTCCTCCAACAGTGCACAGAGGTATGCAAAAACAGTCTGACAGGTAAGTAGGACATCCTATTATTGCATTCAGACTGAACACAATGACTGGATGAACATTTTATGGCCCTCTTACAGAGGATATATAAATATATTTCTACCACTTTGTGATTGCTATCAGGATGTGAAGAGAGTCTCAACCAGCATAGCAAAAATGTTTTTGGAAAAGATTGCCTACCCCGCCACTAGTTTTCACAATTTCCACTGCTTGTGTGCATCTCAATTTATTCCAAGAGACTTGGTCAATTTAGAGCCGTCAGACAAGAAAGCATCAAATTAGCACTTAACATTACAAATATCAGAGGAATAAAAGAGCATGAGAATTACAAGAAAGAAAGAAAAGGAAGGGAAGTGTAAATTAATAGACTGACACCACCAATATTTCTATTACAGCTGTTAAACACAAACAAGAAAAAATAACACATAAAGACATCCTTCTAATATTATGTGGAACATCCAAACAATTGAAGTCATTAACCTTTAGGAAAATTAATTAAATAATGACCTTCACAGTACCATTAAGAATGAGACGTGCCATTTTCAGACTGAAGGAAATGAGCTTGTTTTCTGCGACCGTAAATGCCAGAATTGGATTACTGTGCTGATGTATGACATAGTGACAAACTCACACCCACACCCACACGCACAACAATCCTGTATTCAGAGTTATTAAGAATTAAGATGGCCTTAACAACAACTTTATTTAAAACAAAAGTAAAGTCATTTTTTCATAAATTTACTATTCATCAAAGCTCATTTAACATCAATAAGACAACCGGGGGACTGACAGCCAGCAGTAAAAACATCTTCGTTACATATGTAAGATTAAGTCCATAAATTGTGGAACCTTTGACCTGGAATTTGATTATAACAGATTTGAGTTCAGTATTTACATTTTGATTATGCTGAACTCAATGTAGTTCTGCATGGGCATACATTTCCAAAGGTTTTCTGTGAAGAGTAATCAGAGCAATGTTCTTTGTGAATTGATCAATTTTAGACTTCCTCATGAATCGCAATGAGTTAAGTAGAGCTCAAAATTGATTTTTATCACCGTATCCAAAGCCATCTTGACAAAGTACAAACTCAGCGAACAAACGTTAACAAAACAAATAGGAAAACACACACACACACAAATACTAGCTGTGATGCAAAAAAGGGTTTATACAAAACAGTGCAATCTATTTATGACTGAATACGTATCCACTGGAAATAAAGAGTTTTCTAAAATCTACCTTCCAAATATACCACTGAATTTCACAATGCTTTTTTATGTAAGAATTTAAACATAAAATAAACCTACATAAAAACATCAAATATTCTCCACCCTGTAAGCCCTCTCTCCAACTTAGGCCTACATTACTCTTATAAATAACAGTATGTTTCATTATTGAATTGTAGCAGAGAGAAAGAGAGAGAAAACAGTGGGTAGAAGGGTGAGTTATGAGTACACAAAATTTACAAACAAAATGCAATAAACATAATGACTTGTACTTTACTAATTGCCAAATGGTTCACAAGAGGGCTAAGGCAGAAATACTCAAACAGAAAAGCAGCGATGCAGATAAAACGTATCTTGCTGTAAAACAACACAGGTAATTAAACAGCAACTAAACATGTCAATATAAAACCATTTTGTGAAGACTGGAACAATGTGTAAGAGTTAGATCATCAAAAGTCAGCAATCTGAAAGAAAAATATGCAAATTATGCCAGAAGCCTATTTTTAAATGCTTTTAAAGAAATTAAAGTAAATGCTATTAACCGAGGAAGCAGCTGAGAGAGAAACAGACAGAGAGAGAGAGAGAGAGAGAAAGAGAGAGAGAGAGAGAGATTTGGTTGGGAAACAGCAATGCTCACATAGCACATGTAGACTAAGTGAGCAAAAACAAAAATAGATTATGTGTCAAATCTGGCCTCATCGCTCACGGTTCAAATCTCTTTTGGACATGGATGACCTAAGGGGCACTATCAGATGTTTTAATGTCTCAAAAGCCAAACTGATACTTATTTTTTGGAAACAAACACACACCCCATGACCCATGATGTCAACTGCATTAGAAAGTCAAAGAGAATCTGGGCAACATAGGCAAATTTGTGTTTAATTGAATATGCAGTTCCCCCATATACAGACTACTGCTGTGGGGATGAAAATGATACATTCAAGGGGTTGCTCTCGCCATGTAGGCGACACGTGTAGTAGACCAAATACATGTACTGAACTGTTGCCATGACAGCACAAGCACACCAGTAGCACAAACCCAGTGGCTTACTGTAATTCACATAAGTGAATTATCTGAGATTTCCCAAGTTCTCTACTCTACCTCTCTCTATCTCTCTCTGTATTTCCCTACCCCTCCAGATATGTGTGGGCAGTTTTTCTAAATCCCAGTTTCAATTTAATATTGTGTGGGTTTAGAATTCAACAAATCCATATATTCAGTATAAAAGATGCATGCGCACACACACACACACACACACACACACAAATAAATAATATACAGCAAACTGTAAAAGTTACAAGTATTTTACTCTTTACACAGTCTGGATGTGAGATGAAAGAGACGAACAGTGACGTATAGCTGCTTATGCAATGCAAACGTCCCCCTGCGTCTAAAGGTAAGACAGAGGGACATAAATAGAGAGAGAGAGAGACAGATAAATAAAGATAAGCATTATTCAGTCCAGAGGATATAAATTAGATTAATCAGCCTAAAGCCAGAGTGCTTTTACAAATCTGATAAAGAACCCAATTATTCCACCTCCCTCCACTTATTTAGTAACCCAGAGGTTTACCACTCCCAAATTACCTTATGTGCAATGCAGTAAAGAAATAAATAATATCTACACATCCTTGAAACAAGATACATTTATTTGAGAAGCAAAACTGTAAGATAATGAAACTTGTATTTATATTACCTAATTGACAAATGATTGTTATTTTATTACTTTATTTTATTAAAAAATAACCCTGCATAAACCTCACAAAATTTTATGAGATTTATATTTAAAAACTATTGTCTAATCAATTAAAAAATTAAGCCCTGCTTCCATAAATAAGTAAATTGTTTACGTTTTAGAGATGCTTTGGTAGTTCCATCTAGAAACACACACACACACACACACACGAGCATGATAAGCATTTGAAAACCCTTTAGACCTGAAACATCCATCTGTGTCATGCTAATGATAAATCACTAATCTACGCAAGTGTCGCATGTCTCATGGGCAGTGCAGGTACTCAATGATGCAACCATTCCAAATGTGCTAGTGCCACACAGATTCCTCTTCAGCTGTGAGATATGTTAATGCAGGTGTTGTGTGCAGAATCGAATGTGTAAATGGGGCACGACGAGGATTAGCATGCCTTACGGTACAGTACAAGTAATCGTGTGTTACAGGCAGGACAAGCATGCTCTGTGAGAGCACCAGCAATGTGACCTCACAGTGCAGGACAATAACACGCAACCTGCTTTGGGCTAAAGGAGTATGTGAGATGAATGCATTAACCAAGCTTTACCTGATTTTATGCATTATTAAAGAATTTATGAATGAAAAAAATGAATTTTAATAGTGCCAAGTTGTTTCAGCCTAGACTTCTGGCAAATATTCCGGAATCACTTCCAAGAAATCATTTAGGTTAGGAAAACGTTTAATTCCATTTAACTTAATAGTGTAAGTTTTCACAACACATATTGTTCTAAATCAGCTTTCTGAAGAATAGTGCCTTACAAATCTCTGGTGAGCAAGCCAATGCCAGCAATGACAAACTGCATAACGGGTTTAAGTAGTGATAATAATGATATTACCCTACCTCAGAGGGTGAGGTAGTGATACAGAGAGAAAATGGTTGATGTCCCCTGCCAATTTTCCAAACAAACATCATACTAGCACAGCTAATCTATAAGCTGCCACTGTTAACTAATCCTCCTGCTCAGTTTTTAATTTATTGTAATGCTTTGCTTTCGTCTATCCCTTCCTGTTCCTCTCTCTACTGCTCTACAACTCTTTCATGTAATCCTGACTGATGGGTTGCAAGGGTTGGTGGGTGGGTGGGTGGGTGGGGGTATCGGGGGGCTGTTGGCAGGAGTGTTGGCAGGAGAGTGGGTGGTTACAGTCTGTCAGATCTGCATGTTCAATACAAAGGGGAAGGAGGGGGGAGATGAAAGTCTAAAGCTTGAGATGTCTGATTGGTCCCCTTAAGCCATGTGAAACGTTGAGGTCATACTACATCTGAAGTAATAGAATAATGTCTTTCATCTTGATATTATCTAACCTTATTCTGATGTACACATCGTATTTGTTTTAAAATATCTCTGCTTATTTAACATGGGAACAAGCAAAACTTCTCCCAAAATTAATTAACTAATAAGGTCGCCATTTTGAAAGCTGCCATTAAATGTAAACTTAAGTGTTGCCTGTGTCTTTTAAGATACTAAAAGTGTTTCAATCATATGTCAAAGGAAGTGCCAAAGAGAAAGAGAAAGAGAGGAGAAGAGAGGCAAGCTGTGTCATATGAATACTAAACAGCAAACAGCAATGCTACCCAGGGAGTCTCGCCTGCCTTCCTGCTGCAATGACTTGGCAGCCTGGGAGAGATATGTGGTTTGTGAATGCATGCCTGTGTATTTATTTATTTTTTACCTATATGTTAAACATTTTATATACAAGGTCATGCTGGGATGGAGGGAAAAATACATACAAAAAATAAGCTAAAAACAGTGAACAAACATAACTGAACATTCAACATACCAGAAATATGTAGTAACAAAATATTCATACAATTAAGATGGTCTAATCTGTGCATCTATAGGATAAATATGTAAGGGTTGTTAATACTGTTTGAAGAATCTGCAGGTGTTAAATGTAGAGTTTAGTGACTAAGCAAATTTTTGTGTACCCAGATGACACAAGGAGAGATTGCAATCTGGTTTGCATATACTGAATGTTTTCTGTCAAGTGTTCTGTTAACACAGAACATGAACATGTAAATAGAGCTTCAGATGCTGTTGTCTTTATGTTGCCTAGCAACCACAAAGTGTCAGTTCAGATTATGGATTCTTTCATAATCTTGCTGTTGCTTTTATTTTAGGCTTTCCTTCATGTTAGCCCTTAACTGTCGTCTAATCCCTGA
Organism: Botia almorhae; assembly: GCA_036877575.1. Taxonomy (NCBI): domain Eukaryota; kingdom Metazoa; phylum Chordata; class Actinopteri; order Cypriniformes; family Botiidae; genus Botia; species Botia almorhae. The sequence goes on along the minus strand of JAZGTJ010007982.1, from coordinate 6,337 downwards.
ATTCAGCAAGCAAATGAGCTAAAGAAAGGAAACCAGTCAGAAATACAAGTATGTCAGCCAAACAGAGTGTGTACACTGTAAGTCAATGGAGCCTTTTGAAGAAGATAAATGAGAAAATAGAATGTTAGGAATAGGAATTTCAGAATCTCCATATTCCAGGTTGATGGCTGGTCGGTTGTGAGTGTTATTTTGACAGAAGAACAGAATGTCTGATTGAAATTCTAAATAAAATAAGAAATTAAATTAAAATGTATAAAATAACGTTTATAATATTTATATATACACACAAAACATTCTTCATTACATCAGAAAACATGAAAAAGCATTACTGATTAGCATTACTGCATTACTGATTAGCAGGTCTTGGGCTGATTCAGCAGATGCGCTCCTGACCACCTTAAAAACAAGTGCACAGCACATTCTACCCACAATCCTCAGTCTCTCCCTTCACCTCTGTCAGTCATCCACACTGCCGTGAGCACCTGAGAGATCCATCCGGACGTTCATTCTCAGATTATTCTGTGTGTGCGCATGCACAACTCCCCCATTTGGCCTCATTGAATTTTGGGGGTACATTAACCTTTTAAAAAATTTGTGAGCTCCAAACTTTGACAGTTTGTATATTGAGAGAAATGACCAAGGAGACACTGCGAGTGAGACAGCACAATTTCACAGCTCATTAAAAATTAGCCTCATGATTTGATTGATCAACCCCAGCCTACTTTGGGATTTCTCCTCTCTCTTTCCCTGCCTGTCTCATCAGCTGATAAAACACACTCTGTCTGATCAGATCTGTGCTGCTTCTATGTGTCATTCTAAAAAGACCAGATGGATTGTCCTGATTAGAGCTGGTCTACTTGTAGCTGGTGGACCAGCATAGCCAAACTGTGTACCAGCAAATCTGCTGATGCTAGATGACCAGTATGTTCTTTTTAGGAGATGCTTGTTGACCTTGCTCCTCTAGCTAGTTAAAATAGGCTAGTGGGCACACTAGCAAACCAGTATCCCATGCTAAAGACCAGCAACCAAATGCAATATACTGTATTGATGATTCAAATGTCTATTAATTTAGTAAATTAAAGACACACTGTTTGACTCAGCAGATATGCGCTCCCGTTACTACGTATTACTAAAATAACCAAACCTTAATGTTACAGCATTTTTTCATAACATAATGACATATAGTCATGATTTTTAAGTTCTTCTGAAAAAGTGCAAAGTAAGATTTTTAAGTAAAAAATGTATTATTGAGGAGAATAATACAGTTTTAAAACTCTCAAAAATGAGAGAAAATGTAATTAAAGAGAATAAAAAAAGTTTAAGATTATAATCTATCCTTTAAAACTAGACACATTGATTCTTTTAAAAAGCATTTTTCTTTCAAAAGTTCCCTTAAATGAGGAATCAGCCATCACTGATAAATTCAGGACTAAGTGAATCAGTGCTGACCAGGTTCATTCTGTGCTATGCAAGTAGGAATAGAACAAAAGGGAAAAGCGGATGAGCAGAGAGCAAATCCGAAGACGCTGCAATGCGATGGGAAGGAAACAAGAAGAGAAGACATATGACTTGGAGGCTTGGAGCAAAAGAAATGCAGGTTGATAAAACAGCAAAATGGGAAAAGAGGGAAGCAGGGACCACAGTCTCCGTTAATTCCTGAGATTTCTTTCGTGGCTGCAGATGAGCTATGAGCGTGACAGTACGATCCTTTGAGCTCCGACTCCAGTTTGCACAAACCGGCTCTGGAACAGCAGGCTTAACTGAAGTCTAATTCCACGTGGTTAAGAACATTTAGACTCAGGCAGTATATCGGTCTCTGTGTGTGTGTGTGTGTGTGAAGTGGCTGCTAAAAGTAATTAGCAGCTTTGCTAAATAAAGGCATATCAGATGTGGAGAAGAAGAAGAATATTGGTGATGAAAGAACGATGAAATATCACCTGCACCTTCTGAAGCCCCCAAGTGCATCCCACCCCCTCGGCATCCCAACACACCACACACTCCCATCCAAGACCACCAACACACGTCCTTTAATGTCTCAGCACTCAGATCTTCCCATCAGCCCCTCTGGATAAAGGGTGCTCACCAGGACGGGAAAGCTGTTCTCTGTGATTCAACCAGCTCAAACTTATTTTTATCTTTCTGGATCCTGTAAGTTCTCTCTTGCTAACAAATTCTCACTGCTGCCATTACAGAGTCCTTGTATTAGTGCGAGACATCGTCCCAGTCCTAATGCATTGCAAATGATCCTGAATAATTGATCGCTCATGATGAGATCAAAGAAATGTATGTGCATACCTTACAGTGAGGAACTAGGTCTGAGACCGGAAGGTTTCCAAGTTTTTAATTACCCTTTGCCTTTGGAAGGGGTTCTCGCAAACTCATTTAACACGCATGTGCACGTACAGGTATAGGGCAAATATAGACATTCTACACCCGCTTATAGGGTCATATGGTTATACAAAAGATACAGCTTCACAATATACAAACTGAATAAACTCACCAAACTCAAAAACACACTGTAACAGCTGTTTGCTATTGACAGTGGAGCTATTTTAGAAATAATTACCTGGATTCATCAGAAGGACAGTGGGGGGTGGAGAAAGATCTGCTACTTGTGGACTGCAGAACTAAAACATGATTTTCACTAATTGCACTTTGTCACACACAAACACTGAAAATCGGCCCTGTTTCTTAGTCAACCAGCTTCAATAGGGGACACTCGTTTCTTGATATTGTACTGAAATATTTGGTAGTTTGTATTCGTGAAAAGTCATTTATAAGTAGATACCTCCAAATTCTACATTCTGATTGGTTAAGCTAAACTTGAAGTAGTTAAGTGTTAAATGGCAAACATTCTACAGTTGCCTGCAGTTGCTACGTTGCTTTGAGAACCCTGAGCAGCCTACAGTTGAACTACAGGCTAATGAACTATATTGTTTATATATATATGTTACAACTATATTGTAACTATAAAATAATTGTTTTTTCTAATTATTATTATTATATTAATACATAAACCTATTTGTTGAACCCCAGTGCAAACAACAAGCTTAGGTTTAAAGCTATTTAAACGCAGGTCATGTTACTGTAATTTTAACCCATTAGCCCTTTACAAAACCAGAATAGCTGTAACTGGGTCAAACTGATCGTACCTGAGAAATCACATCTCAAGAGCCACATTTGGCTTTTTGTGACTGAGCGTGCTTGAGAGACACGGTGACAGCGGAAGCATCTCAAATTACCAAATTACACGTCACAAGGTTTTGACAGTAAATGATGGAAAATTCAGGTTAGTTTAAATTCGATGTGTCAACGCTGGAAGTTATACAGATGCTGAGGACATGTTGACTCCAAGGTTCAAGTTTGACCTGGGTCATGTCCTAAAATAAATAAAATGTAAAAAATATTTTTAAAAATTGGTCGAAATGACTCACCACAGCATGGTAAGGCTAACAGGGCTTAAGAAAAGTATTAAGAACATTCTTTACCAAGTTACTGTAATCACCACTACAACATATGATCACCAGTCATCCTTAGCATGTTATACATCACAAACATGCCATTTTGAATCCGTTAACAACAAAATCACAATAGTCTAATTGTGCTGCATGCATACTGTACCACTAGCATTAAAAAGGCATGATTACTAATACAAGCTTAGCACAAAACTTTTGAGTATCAGACTTAATTAAATTATATGTTCAGACAAAATATAATGGAGAGTGACCTCCATTATTTAATGTGGCTTCTATCATTGTTGAGTGTTTGAAGTACTACCTCATTAGTCTGTTCATCATATCATCTCAGTGATTTTATTTATTATTGAAAATTATTTATTCAAATTAATCCTCTCTTCCAACTATTTATGAAAACAAAGAATACTGGCCAAGTAGGAAGTTTGATCAAGCTGTTCAAATCCTTAGACTCACCTTACAAAGCCTTCAGCGATGCAACACAACAACCCTCAACAAGTTACTTGTGAATCACTTTAATAAAGCAATAAAACGATGTTTGGGAACCCTTAAAATGTCCAGATGAAGGATGGAAGATGCATCTGATAAACACCACAATTAAAGGCACAGACCAATTAGGCAGAGCCCAGCAGCAAGATTTCATGCAAAATTACACTGGCGAAACGAAGGGCAATTAACAAGGGGGCGTGCTCATTCATTAGTGCGAGAGGGAGCGATTTGCTGGGGAAGGGAAGAGGTCAGGCTGTAGGACTGCCAAAGTGCTAATGTCCTCATAGCATCTTTGAGTCCTGCTGACTTAAACAGCACGATGGACAATACTGGCATGAACTGAGGTAGCGCTTGGCCTGGAAGCCAATCGCCACTTGTGGCTGGGGGAGTGTTGATAAATATACCACCAAAACTATTAGACAAGATGCAGTATGCCAAGCAAAGTGGGACACGGGGTAAGAGAAAAGGACATCGAGTTACTTTTTAAAAATCTTCTTTAGTTAAGTTAATCTTAATATAATATAGTGTTTAGTGCACTTTCTCAAATATTGTGAACACAAATTGTTCTCCTTTAATGGAATAATTCCTTAACCTTCTAGATCTTATGATAGAAAGGAGAAATGGCTTTGATTTCAAGGTTAAAGAGGATATGCATGGAGGTTACAATTAGAGGCAGATGAAGACATCAAATGCAGAATGGAAGATGACTGGACAGATGGTGGAGGGGGAGTGATGGAAGAGTAGATACAAACCCGATGGTGCTTCCAAGTGCCGCCTCAATGGTCCAGACACAGTGCAGGTTGTGCTCGTAAGGTGCCGGGTAACCGGGAGACAGAATCCGGCCTGTGGGCTCATCTTTAATCGTCCCTCCACACTCAGCTGAGGAAAAAAAACAAAAGCACTATCCTTCAATGACAGAACATAGCTGAAGCAAATATCATTTCTTCATATTAAAGAATATGAATCCAATAAATACCATGAGGTCTGAAACAACCACTAGTGAAAAACAGTGCCTACTGTGAATGTTTCTAATTCACTATATTTGTTTTTATCAAAATGTACAGTACAGTGCAAAAGTCTTAGGCACACTAGATGCTAGACGAATAAGTCATTTATTTATATATTTTGATTTAGTGTATCAGTACAGAAAAATCAATATGAATTTCCAAACTTTCTTTACTATTACTATAATTGTATGATTAAGAAGTCATACAATATACTGTACGACAAATAGTCTAGAGGTCAGATAGAAAAAAATAACTGAGACAGCCCAAATCCATAACAACAGTGGCAACGTCTTCATGTAAATAAATGAATCCAAAACTAACCAAATCATCCTTTAAGTAAAAATGCCCTTCAAACCAATACAAATTTGAATGAAAAACAATTCAACAGACATGTCGGCTTCTATTAGGAATTCTATATTGGAATCCCTCCAGCAGGGAGGTGTGCTATAGAGTTATGCATCACCAGGTGCCGGGGCAAATATAACTTTCCACTTTAAAAGAATACATTCAGCACCGAGCAGAGCTTTGTGAGTGATGAGCAGAATAATGCAGCTGTATATCACCACTGGAATTGAGCTTTCCCTGGGGAGGGCATATTTCCTTTGGCTAATATCACTGATAGTGTTGGTAATATCTTTTGGCTCAGGCATGGCTATCCATCTTGCACTGGGGCTGCGGTGAAGATGCTGGTGGCGAGCGGTGGGGAACAAATCGCTTGTTTGTCAGCAAGTCGGGTCCGGTGTCTGTGACAGGTCCAGTTTCATGGATCAGAAAGCCGTGAGGGTCTTACATCCAGCCCCTGCCTTCCACATCATCATCATCCCTAAAGGTCAAATGTGTGCTCCCTTGCACACTACACACTCGTACCTACACACTTCTGATAGGGACTGCAGCACAAGTCAGTGTGTTCATAGAATACAGATATCCAAGTCTCCTGTTCTCAAGTTGTGATTGAGCTGATGGCTTCACTTCTTTAATAAGAAAGAGCCGATCTACTCGCTAGTGAGACTTATTATCAAGGATACAGTCCAGTGCACCTAAAACTCAAACTTTAAACTAAAACCAGACACACACAAACTTTGTAAAACAACCTGTTTAATCTGTTTTCTCAATGGAAAGCCTCAAGGTTCCTCATATATTACAAGTCCATTCAAAAAGATAAATGAATGCAAGTAAACATAAATTGTTTTGACTTTGTAAGTGTCTGGGATACATTAAACTAAATAATACCCTCAGAGCCAGAAGACAACAACAAAAAAAGAAAACAAGAAATGGAAACAAGAAAAAGGAAAACAATAAAAGTCATGATGACCTCTGTAATACTCAAGTAGAAACTATATACAGTTATGAAGCACATTTACACAAATA
>JAZGTJ010007981.1:0-21832 GCA_036877575.1 Botia almorhae | reverse complement strand
TTTGAAGGTGTTCTATGCTGCACTTAAAGATGAGGTTAGAAGTTTATGTAATTTTTAGTGTTAAAATGTTTACAACATTAACATTAAAATTGATTACAGAAACGTAGTGCACCCAATTGTTTGTATATGACAGCTGTTAATAAACGTTGGAAACGAATACCTCTCTTTTCTTATTAAAGTTATGGCAATGCTAACTAATTATTTCAAGTGGACTGAAGAAATAATTTGTCTAAATTAATAGAGGAATAGAGTAAATGAGTTCATTAAATCAAAAAGTTTAATTTTTTACTTTAAGTGTTACTTATTTTAACTAAGTATGATTTGGTCAATATGCTGCTCTTTGTCAAATGTTTTGCTTTATATTGTAGACTCTACTTAATTTTTTAGCATTCAGTAAAATAAATAATACTGATTTTTACCAAATCAAAATAACAAGAAGTTCACTAAACTTACAAAAAGTAGTTGGAAAATGTTGCCTTCATTTTTTTGAGTTGAATCTAAGTAACAGTTTTTACAGTGTATGTGTCTTGACAAACTATCACGAAATTCTTAATATAAACACTTAGGTAGGAGTGATGGTTTGTTGCAACACTCTTAAAAGAAATCTCTTTCCTTAGGCATTTTCTCCTTTAGGGATATGCTTACTTACTTACGGACCACATCCAAAACGAGTAACTGTGGACACAAGAGGAAGCTCTCTGAAAGGGATGTCCGGGTGCTAACCCGGATTGTATCCAAAAAACATAAAACCATAGCTGCCCAACTCGCTGCAGAATTAAATGTGCACCAACTTTCCTGTTTCCAACTGTCCATCGGGAGCTCCACAGGGTCAATGTACATGGCTGGGCTAATATAGCCAAACCTTTGGTCACTGGTGCCAATGCCAAACGTAGGTTTCAATGGTGCCAGCAGCGATGGCCTACTGGTTAGCGATTCGGACTTGTAACCGGAGGGTTGCCGGTTCGAACCCTGACCAGTAGAAAGCGGCTGAAGTGCCCTTGAGCAAGGCACCTAACCCCTCACTGCTCCCCGAGCGCCGCTGTTGTTGCAGGCAGCTCACTGCGTCGAGATTAGTGTGTGCTGCACTTCACTGTGTGCTGAGTGTGTTTCACTAATTCACGGATTGGGATAAATGCAGAGACCAAATTTCCCTCACGGGATCAAAAGAGTATATAAAAAAAAAATCTTGGGCTGTGGACAATGTGAAACATGTATTGTTCTCTGATGCGTCCACCCTCACTGTCTTTCTGACATCCGGGAGAGTTACAGTGTGGCGAAGCCCCAAAGAAGCGTACCACCCAGAGTGAAGCATGGGGGTGGATCAGTGATGGTTTGGGCTGCAATATCATAGCATTCTCTAGCCCAATACTTGTGCTAAATTGCATGACATAACTTGCTTGGCATGTCACTGCCAAGGACTACCGAACCATTCTGAAGGACCATGTGCACCCAATGGTTCAAACATTGTATCCTGAAGGCGGTGCCATGTATCAGTGACAGAGACAGAGTGGTTTAATGAACATGAAAGTAAAGTTGACCATCTCTGTAAAGTTGACATTCACCATACTAATGAATTATTGTGGTCTAAAACCACGCGTTTCAGTTTAATTGTCCAACCCCTGTATGTATATATATATATATATATATATAACACACACACACACATATCACACAATATCCCTCTCTGAGACCCAAACTCCATGTAATCATGAGATCTCTTCTTAGCAAACAGTTAAGTCACAAGATTCATGACCTAACAATAGATGGCGATAATGCACAATTTTAGTTTGTAACTTGTAACTTAGTACGTAGAAAAGCAACGCTGTGCTGTATCAAAGCTTCACTGGTTTGTGAAAATGCAAAATGGAATGTAGATTTTGGTCGCGCTACACTGCTACTTGCTGGAAATTGAATTTAACTACTGAAGAAAGCACTGATTTTAAAAGTAACTGAGCTAGTTAGTAATTGTAGTTAGTGTACTCCCCAGCACTGCCTACAGTGACCATTATATGCTCAGAAAACTAACTTGTCATAATTGAATCAGCACATTTTATCTTGTTAAATTGTAATTTTTATATATATATATATATATTTTTTGGAAAGTCTGGATTTGTATGTAAAGCTTTGGAACTGTATTTGGAACAAAACTTATGGGTGTGATGCTTTACTTTAAAAGTAAATAGAGAAGTATGAACCCAGGGCCATGAGGTCTAGTAACAGATAGATTGTTTCAGCCCATTTGTAACGAAGAGGCGGAAGCAGAGGGATCCATTTGCAACGTTTTATTAATGAGAGTAAACAGTAAACAGGCGAGAGTCAAGCAGGGGCAATCAGAGCAATGAGGGCGAGACAAAAACAAAACGATGAAACAGGCAAGGATTGAGCAAACATTCACAAACACAGTCCAAAGCAGAATCAAAAGGCAGGTGGCAAAAAGTCAAAAAATGATAAACAATCCAGTTGGCAACAGTAAGGCAATCCAATAGACCGCTCTGAAATGCTGCACATGGCAAAACAAGACATCACACAGAGGGGCGTGTAGTTCTGGGCTTTATAGTTCCGCTAATTGAGTTCAGGTGCCAAACAGGACGTAATCAGAACCGGGTACGGGGTCATGGGAAATGTAGTCCGGGAAGGCATTAATATTCTGGCGAGGGCTCCGGCTGACGGCTAGCAGGAGGCGAAGCGGAGACCTCCTCCATAACACCATCACTAAATATGTCATGACTTATTCTGGCTTTAGTTCATAAGACAAGTTCTTGGAACAGATTTCATCCACCTGAGCATTGCTCAAAAGCCTCTCTGTTACAGCAGGCCTGATTGTATCCATGCCCAGCCAAAATCCAAACAAGTTAAAAGATGGTCCAAAGAGAGCTCTGTTCCAAACTTATTCCAAGAATGCTGTTTCAGCATTTCAGCAATTTCAGGGCCTTGTTTCAACGTGCTTGTTTGTTTGTTTTTAAGTTTGCTTAAGTTAATTTACTTGTAGAAAGCCCTCTGGTAGCATGATGGCAGTCAGTATGAGGAGGTTTGTGCCAAAGGCACAAGTGCTAAGATGAAGATTTGTTCTTGGTTCCACAGACACATTCTACTGTGAAAGCATGATACTAATATTTGATGTTAGTGTACAATGTTAATCAAGTGTAGTTATGATCAATAACAAACAGCAGATGGCAGCATTCTCTCATATCACCCTATCTTCCTCAAAAATCTTTTAATGTTTTAGAAATATTTATTGGACTAAATGTAAGTGTAATCATAAGTGTAATACATTAACTTAATGAAACGATATTTTCTGTTTGCAGTTTCTATATATAACTGTCCCCCCCCATCTCTGCCCTGTGTATTGCACAAAATGAATTTGTCTGTACTTTGCTCAGACATCATCAGCACCCTGCAATACTTTTTCGAATATAAATTACCTGTAAGATTGTGCAAGTCATCTTAAAGAAAACTATCTGCATATGTCATACAGACATGTGCTTGCACTTGGTTGGATAAAAACGCTTTTATTGGCATCTATCTAAACTTGCTCATCCAGACACTCTCTGCCAAATGTAGCGTGCATAAAGACCTGAGATACGCGTCTGCTGCCAGCCTTAATAATAACGCATTCTCGTTTGCTCTATAGGGTTGGACGAGACTCTTGTTATTGGCTGCCGTGCAATCTGTCCTAAAATAGGAGGATTTGTTGAGGTTTATTTGAACTTGGGTCCTAAATGGAACGACAAGAAGAACTGCAGTGTTGTGAATTCTGGAGAATAGTTCAGCAATAACTGTAGGATGAGTGTTTGGCACCATATGCTTTGGATGCATCGTGTGCATGAAGTGAGAAAGATTTAATGCCTAACTACGGTCTCGTTTTTTGTTGAATTTGAATATATTGGTGAACCCTGAGCCGGTTTCTGCGAAGTTAACAGCCTTGATCATCGGCGAGCAATATGCATTTGTTGTTTGGTTTTGTTTTGTCAACTTTTTGGCTTTGTGTAGCGTCGCTCTCTCGAAGCGTTTACACCAATCACTGGGCTGTTCGGATCTCAGCGGGACCAGAAGAAGCTGACAATCTCGCCTCAAAATACGGATTTACTAATTTGGGTCAGGTAAGGATTTACATTTGTATAGTACATATATAATAGAGCGCATTTCAGTCAAGTTTAAATGCCCTGTTTATCAACGAGACTGCATCACTTGCGTGAGTTATTATCAAAAAGTAACAAGTTAGGTCATGCATAAATTACGCAACTATTAAAGCATAATTGTGAGGTAAAGTGCTCTGTAAGTCGGTTTGTTTTGTTCTCTTTATTTTAAACTCTGATTTAAGCAACTTGTCACACAAAGTTTAACACTTGTAAGACTATACACTGTCCCACAGTGTAATACGGTATAAAATGATGTCATACTATAATATTCAGCAACAACAAACCAATCACAAACGGGGCAGTGTTTGCCTTATTAGTGTTTCAATTAAACGAGATGTGTTGACTGTTTAATTGTATTAGGTATAGGTTTTTGGAATCGATTGAGGCAACTCCACGATTCAATTACAGGCCAATTTTCTTGATTCTTAAAGGGATAGTTAAACGAAAATTCTCTCGTAAATGTCGTTCCACACTCGTAAGACTTTCATTCATCTTCTGAACGCAATTTAAGCACACTTGATTTTGGCTGTGAATAGTCACCTAAACAAGCTGTTGAGTAAACCCTAAAGCAATATATAAATATATATTGTTCCTCTATTAAACAAATTAATTTCATTTAAAAAAATCACAGTCAAGGGCTGTTTGGACTTTTGAAGTCAGTAACGAGTTTAAAGACAGCACCACCTCATGTTCAAAAGATGTAGCACAATTAAACAAATTTTTGCTACTCCTACAAATGATTTATAGACCAAGTATACAGGAGTGGCCTCTTCGGAGTGCTTACTGGTTGGTGCATTAACCACCATTAATTCAGTCTAGTGTGTAAACCATTGTGCTAGTACAAAGTCTGTGACTGGAACTCACCAAGTAAGAAATATACTAATGTTATTGACTTTCCATTGTTCTGAGTACAATGTATGCCAAATTAAGCAGAGGACACACTTAACGATTCTTAGGCTAATTATGAATGAAATTAGGTCATTTACACTGATCATGCCAAGTCTGTTTCAGGTGGGCCCAGCTCATGTTCACAGTCGACAGATGAAGTTGTGTAGTGTGTGGTGTCCAAAGACTGCAGTCTTGGAATTTATGTAGTCATTGCAAGTCATCCTCACAAAGAGTTTTAAAAACATATTTAATATTTGTGATGTGTAATCGTTATCTGTAATTGATAATGTCACTGCTGCCCTAGAGGAAAAGATCAGCAACATAATATGGTTAAATCTGTGATTACTGGATTATTAGCACTATTATGTAAATATTTGAAAAAGTATATAAAACTGACAATACAGAGTTCTAATATTTAGCTAGCACTTTATATCACTACATAGATGAATAGAGTTGTTGGTTCAGCAAAATATAATTGCATTAAATTTGTTGGGTTGTGGGCTGACTCAGTCTTTAAATTTGTGCTGCTCTCTGACTGTCAAAGACTAGAATCTGCTCTAGCTGATGGAAGCAGTCTTTAAGTGTATTGAGTCCCATCGTGAATGTTTTATGAGTGTGTTCCAGGTTTTACATACATAATGATTGCTCTTGCTCTTGTCTGCTCACCATGTAGTGAATCCTTGTCAGTGCTGTAAATGTCATCTGAGTAGTGTATTGTGTAAAAGTGTGTAAGGAGAGCAGAGTGTAATGAAGAATCAGAGGCGTTGGGACAGCGAGAATCGGCAACAGGTAAACAACAATATCAGATATAGACAAGAGTGGGGACAGGCAGAAAACAATCACAATAATCAAGGGTAGGCGGAAAACTGGCGAGAAACAATAAACAATCCAAATCGTACACAAAAAGCCAATACAGGGAAACCGCTCAGAAATGGTAGCTAAAGCAAATCAAGACTTCGCAATGAAGCTACTGAGGGTCTGGTTTAAATAGGCTGGTTAATTGTCCACAGGTGACCAACGACGCTGATTACTTTCTGGTGAGAGGAGAGATGGGAAATGTAGGTCTGAAAGGTGAAGTCAGTATTTGGGCGAGGGATCCCTCTGTTGGTGCGGAGGAAGCAAAACTGGAGTTTTTGCTCCAATCGCTTTGACGCTGCTGGCAGTAAGATCTCAGAAAATGAGTAATTTCCTGATTTAAACGTTCTGTTTGACCGATGGACTGGGGGGTAGCCCGATGTTAAACTTATATTAACCCCTAAATGTTTAAAAAATGCAGACCAAACCCTGAAGATGAACTGTGGACCTCAGTTGGATACAATGTCCTCTGGGAGTTCATAAAATCGAAATACAAAATTGCATAATGCTTTAGCGGTTTTAAAAGCAGTGGGTAGTTTAGTAAGGGGAAAGATGCAACAAGCCTTAGAAAAGACCCAGATAACAGTCAGGATTGTGGTGTTACCCTGTGAGTTGGGCAGGTCAGTAATAAAATCTATGAAAATGTGGGACCAGGGACAGCGAGGGGTGGGTAATGGCTGAAGTAGACCGGCTGGAAGTTGCTTTGGAGTTTTAGAGGTTTGACAAATAGCACAGTTTTTTACCGCGTTGATGGTATCAGCAGAGAGAGAGGGCCACCAATAGCGTTTTTTTAACCAATTGCCTACTAACAGTTTCTCAGGGATGATATTGTTCTGGGTGGTAGTAACTCTTAAGACTGTCGAGATAGGGCGTCAGCCTTGGTATTCTTTGATGGGTGTCTGAGAATAGTAGTAAATTTATTATTTAATTCAGAAAATGCATGTTTGGCCCTTTACTGCCTTAACTTTACTATCGTCCATGGCAACCCCCACTTAAAAACAAAGTGAAAAAGTTTGTCAGATATGGTAACCCATACCCGAAATGTGACCTCTGCATTTAACCCATCACTGGTGAGAAGTGAACACACACTGCAAGTCGTGAACACACACACACACACACACACACACACACACACACACACACACGGAGCAGTGGGCAGCACATTACTGCACCCAGGGATAATAATTGGTTCTGAATTAAGTGTTTAAGAATGGCTCGGACGTGATGGATGTGTTCGTTCAGGGTTTTAGAGTAAATGAGTATGTCATCGATGTACACTATGACCCACCTTTCTAACATAGCTTGAAAAATGAAAAAAACTGCCGGGCAATTTGCGAGTCCAAAAGGCATCACAAAATATTCATAGTGACCGCTGTCTGTTTGAGCAGAGAGGGTGCGGAAGCAGAGAGGGTGCGGAAGCAGAGAGCGAACTCAGCAGCCGTGTTTCTACCCTGGGAAAAGGTGAGGAGTTGCTCTCCAGGACTGGCCCGGAAGGCCCCAAGCGTAATTCCTGTAGAGTCCATACCAGCTCCTTGGTGAGAGTGGTTAACCGAGTGAGTTGATGCATCGCTAGCTGGTTAGCTTGAACAGACATCTCCGCAGAAAGTTGCGTGATTGCTGCTGGATTGTGTAATGGCGAAGTCTTATGTAATGAAGAATCGAAGAGGCGTGGGATCCATGTGCAGTGTTTTAAAATAAATTGAAGTCAGACAGGCGAGAATTGGCAACAGGTAAACAACAATATCAGAAGCAAGGCAAAAACAATAACGATATCCAGGGAAGAGTTGGGGCAGGCAGAAAACAATCATAACCAGTCCAATAATCAAGGGCAAATTGGCGAGAAACAATAAACAATCCAAATCGTACACAAAAAGGCAATACAAGGAAACCGCTCAGAAATGAAGCTACTAAGAGTCCGTTTTAAATAGGATGGTTAATTGTCCACAGGTGACCAACGGCGCTGGTTACTTCCTGGTGAGAGGAGAGATGGGAAATGTAGTTCTGGAAGGTGAAGTCAGAATTTGGGCAAGGGATCCCTCTGTTGGTGCAGAGGAAGCGAAACCGGAGTTTCCTCGGTGACACAGAGAAGGACCTGTAATCAGTCCTTGTCTGGGATTGTCTTAAATTTATATGAATTTAGCTAATTTTCCATCATTCTCAATACATGCATGTTGAGTTAAATACAAAAAGGTTGCGTTTATGTGTACTTGATGCTAAGTTTGTTACACCGGTGTTCACATCATATTTTATTTTAACCTTTTTTCAACATTTGTTGTGCCTTCAGGCTTGACCCTGTATTTGTTGCTTGCAGCTATATTGTGACTTAAATTCAGTGTCTGTGAGGTCATCTTTGGGGCCTCACTTTAAACTTATCCCTGAAGCCTTTATCAAAGCTGTAAAGCTTTGGTTTTAGAAGACTGCAAATTGCAAATGGCTCAGTGTCCCATCACAGTGGGAAATCATTAATTTCTCTGTTAAAAGCACACAGCTGCCTCTCAAGGGTTTTTGCTCGCATAAACTTTAAACTCATTGTGCTCATGCATGAGAAAGTATCATGTGTTTAACTCTCGTTGTTGTGCAGTGTAAGTGTGCATTTCTTCGGTGTGACAACACAATAATGGCTAGTTTGCTGTGGCCTACCAACACACATAGAAAATATGTTTATAACATACATTTCATACCGGAAAGCAAAAATTTGGGACTGGTGGAATCCAGTCCTGTCGATCGCCAAAGCAAAACTCTGTAACAATTCCTATTGGTTTAACTGCCTGCATATTTATTTTTGTGAATTTAATTTCTTAAATGATTTCTGAGAAACGCTGTTGATATTTGAAGTTGATACCCAAGCAAACACACACCTTTTTTCATTGCTCTACCCTAAAAATCATTGGTTGATAATGGTTTGTAAATAGTTAAATACTATTCATATTTTAAATAGTTTATTATCTATATTATCTATCTATTATCTAAATATATCTGTGAGCGTAAATAGAACATATTACAGTTCCATTAATTAACAATGTTAAGTGTGAAGTATAATTCTACTGTAATGGCAGAACAATTATCTGTTAATTTACAGAGTAGCAGTAACTCAAAACTCTTCTCCACTAACTATGTAATATGTGATGCATTTCAGTTTATATGTAAAAACAAAACGTCCATGGTCTGTCCACGATGCAGATATTTTGTGAGTCATAATTGTGCCAGAAGTTTGAACATAATATGTTACCAATATAGCATGTTTTAGGATGAAATGTGATGTTAGCATGATGCTAGCATGACGTAGCATGATGCTAGCACGACATAACATGATGTTAACATAATGCTAGCATGACGTAGCATGATGCTAGCATGACATAACATGATGTTAGCATAACGCTAGCATGACTTAGCATGATGCTAGCATAATGCAAGCATGACTTGTATGAGGCTAGCATGATATATATACTAAAATATGGCTTATTCATGATGTTAGGAGGTTTCTAGGGTGACATAAATGGTTTCTAGGGTGTGGACAGGACGTTGCCAGGGCAATACCTAAAGCCCACTGACAGCCCGAGTCAAATAAGCCCACCCACATCTCTACAGTGTTTTAATGTAGATATGGCTTATTCATTTTATTATATGGTTGCTAGGGTACTGTAAATGGTTGCTAGGGTGTAGCTAGACAGTTAACATGGTAAAATCAATAGACAGATATGTGTGTGAATTAAAAAAGACCAACTCCCATGTCTCTATGATGTTCTGGTGCTGAGATATAGCTAGTTCATGTTGGTTGCTAGGCTGCTCCAAATGGTTGCTAGGTCATGGTGGGACAGTTTCCATGGTAATAATTAAAGACTACTTGCCAGTCTAAGTCAAAAGAGAACACCCACGTGTCTCTACAATGTTCTGATGCCCCTCACCTTTTTTTAATAGAAGTCAGTGGGATGGTTGCTAGGGTACTGTAACTGGTTGCTCTCTGTCTTGCCTCCATTTGCCGAATTCTGCCTATTGACCATTTTAATTAAACGTGTTGCAAATGGATCCTAACGCATCTAACTCTTCATTACACCCGACTTTTGATTGTGAATGTGGGTAATCTCACGAAACGTTACTTTACAATAAACAAACATGGTGAACGTGCCCTCTGCGTGATGACTGCGGTTGTTATGTTTCCATCTTTCGTCAGTTTTTGAATGTTTCCTCAGTTTTCTGATGTTGAATGTTTATGATTTGTGATCGAAGTGGCCATGACATGCTTTCGAGCAGATCTCGCTCTTAACACACCACAGGAAAATTGAATAAGATAATCTGTTCAACCATTAAGATTATTGGGACTTTACCTAGGATTGTAGTAAGGGGGAAAAATGGGTTTTGCATGCCATAAACCCCAATCAGACTATACATCCTGATGCCATTCACATCATAACAGGGGATTTTAATCAAGCAGACTTAAAAACAGTTCTCTCTAAATTCCATCAACAAATTAAATGCACAATAAGAGAAAAAACACCTTAAATAGGGCCTACGCAAATGTCAAAAAAGGTAAATTCCACTGACTCATTTAGGACAGTCTGAGGACCTTTCTGTGTTTTTAAGCATACCCCCTTAATCGAAAAACAAGAACAGTCCAAAATCATACACAGGTAATCATACAAGAATAACAGGGAAACCCGCTCAGAATTGTCACACTAGGCAAATCAATGAGTAGCTGAATAAGTCCGGTTTATATGGGTGGATAATGGCGACCAGGTGCGGGAACAGGAAGTGATCAGCGCCAGGTGAGTTGACTCTTGGAAATTGTAGTCCAAATGACTTCCGGTTAATATTCTGGGGATGGTTCCCTCTGGTGGCGTGGTGAAGAAGAGTCTGGAGCTGCCATCGTAACATCGTTTTTTTGCAAAGGAAATCTGTTGTCATGATCACATAGCGGCACTCTACACTCTATAGGTATGAAATTGTTAAATTGATTTTTTAGTGTCATGCTTGTGGTCTCTCACGTTTTAAAAACCTTCGCAATGAGTAGCTGAATAAGTCCGGTTTAAATGGGTGGATAATGGCGACCAGGTGCAGAAACAGGAAGTGATCAGCGCCAGGTGAGTTGACTCTTGACCCCCCACCACTACCAAGATTGTGAAAAAATGGCTGGAAGGGCCCTCTTCTCAGTTTCAAGACTGTATTAAGAGGATCAAAAGAGTGCTCTTAGTCTTCACAAAGATCTTCAGCCTGTCCCTGTCCACAGCCACCATTCCATCCTGCCTGAAGTCAGCAATAGTTATCCCAATACAGAAGAACAGTCATTGTTGGTCTTCATGACAACTGCCTGGTTGCACTTACCCAGTTATTATGAAGTGCTTCGAGAGGGTGGTCCAGCAGCACATCAAAGCATGCTTCCTAGACACCTTCCACCCGCACCAGTTGCAAACAGAGCCAACAGGTCCACAGAAGACGGCATCACTACTGCCCTACACACAGCATTTCTCCACCTAGAACGTCAGGGAAACTATGTGAGGATGCTCTTCATTGATATAGCTTAAACTGCTGGACCTAGGTCTCTTCTCATCAATCTGCCACTGGATTAAGGACTTCCTGATCAGCCGCCTCAGATGGTTGGGTTAGGCCCCTATTTGTCCTTCACCTTAACTCTCAGCACTGGTGCCCCATAAGGCTGTGTGCTGAGTCCACTTCTCTATGCCCTTTACACCTATGACTGCACCCCAACCCATTCTACCAACACTGTCATTAAATTTGCAGATGGCACATTCATTGTTGGACTCATCTCTGGAGCAAATGAAACAACTTACAGAGATGAAATCACAAGACTGAAAGAATGGTGTGTGAAAAATAACCTGGACCTAAACACTTCTGAAACAAAGAGGCTCATCATAGACTTCAGAAAACACAATACAGAAAACACACCATTGCACTTTAGCGGGGTCTGTGTGGAGAGGGTTTCAGTCTTCCTGGGCACAAAATTGATATTCCTTGGAGCATGAAAACTTTACCGGCAGTCAAAAAGGCACAGTGACTCTTCTTTTTGAGGATTCTCAGAGAGAATCTGCAAGAGCACCTGTAAGAGCAGCTGCTAGTGTCCTTCTGTTGCTGTTCTATTCAGAGTTTGATACTTACTGCATCTCTGTGTGGTACACCAGCAGCTCAGCGGCTGACAAGAATGTCCTCCAGGGGGGTGATCAACTCAGCAGAGAAAATTATCGGCTGCCCTCTATAGAGCTTCACACTGCATGCTGCCATAGAAGGGAATCAAACATTTTTAAAGATCCTTCCCATCTTTGACATTACTTATTTGAATTGCTGCCCTGTGGTAAATGTTTTAGGTCCACCACATTGCCGACCAATTAATTCAAGAATAGCTTCTTCCTCAGTGCCATACAGAGCTGAACACTGCCAGGCACACATACACACACATAAACTGAAGGAAAGCGCCAATCTGATCTGACATTCTCAACCTATACAGGTTTACATCCTGTGTATACCTCAGTGTAGGTCTACTCAGAGTATGTTTACAATTTGTTTTTCTCAGTTTCTGTTTACATTAATTGCACTTACTAATCTTCTATTGGGTGCAATACTTATGCAATACTCCACTGCTTAAAGTGCAATACTTGCTGCGTAAAATTTGTGCAATATTTGACTACTCACTACTTGTGCTATTAGAATGCAAAACAATGAAACATTTACTGCTCTTATATGCCACATTAGTGCAAAAAGTTCTCAATATTCCATACGACTGTGTACTTTATTTTGCACTATTGCCTTAACCATATTGGTTTTGTGTGTATTGTTTTAGGTAATTTTACTTGAATTTTGATATACATGCCGTGACTTACAGTAAAATATTGAACCAATGAAAGCAATGTGGCAAGTTAATTTCTCACTCTATGGCACCACCCACTGTTTGCCATATGTTCATTTAACTGAGATTTCTGGATTTTGTGTGCTGTTGGAACAGCAATCTACCCACATGAACTTTCTGTATTGGAATCCGTGCTGTTGTATCTGTTAATATTGGGCTATTTTTTTGGTTAGCTGGCCCCTGCCAAAATGCAATTTCTAGCGGCAGAAAACGGCCCAAACATTTCATGCCTTTCACAAAAGTGCTACTGGTATTTTCCTTGTTGGTTTTCACACTTGTCGGGTTGTTGTTCTGCAGATCGGAGGATTGGAACACCATTACCATTTTCATCACAGCAGAGTGGTCCGCAGATCCACCTTCATGACAAGGGGAGCTCACAGCTTCATCCACATGGACCCAAAAGTAAGTCTGGACTCCTGTGGCTAATCCACTCCCACCAAATACACCACTCACATCAGGTATTTCGCTTACGATGCCTAACAATAAAAATTATTATAGTGAAAATTTTTCAGAAAATGCAGCCACTAGATTATCTTGAGTGCGGGACATATGAACACTTCCAGTCCTGCTGAATTAAAAATGTATCTGAGATTTTAGAGTGGTTGTAGATTACCAAGGCAAGCATCATTATGATAGTTTCTTACACTTTAGTTAGAAAATCAAATAAAGCCAAAGTGTTAAACTGAATGATTTATGAGGAATTGACTATTTAGCAGTGGTTTGTAGACATTGATTTTCATCTGGTGCATGATAATAAAACAGAAGACCTTTACATGGGAAAGTAGCACTAACATTTTTTTCCCTGAAAATGTAAAAATGTAGTTAAAATGTTCTGCTACATGTAGCACAACGGTACATTTATAGTTCATTTTGTTGCTGGCATGTATTTTAGTTTGCTGTGTTGCTGTGAAAAACAAAATGATTATTTTAGAAATATGGTCCAGTTTAAGTGTAATACCTGTCATAGGCAGATGGAACACCTTGTGATGGTATGATATAAAACATAAGTAAAATAAAAACAATTTGCTTACTGTTAAAACCAATAAGTGCCAAAATGCAAAATTATAAGGATCGCAATCTAAAGAAATTTTGGAAATTTAAACAGTCTTGCTGGTCATGGAAATATTATTGTTATGACGAGCAGGCACGTTTGTCCAAGACTTCATTTGACAAAGCAGCCAGGCATTCAAAGTCAAGCTGTTTCCTGGTTTTGGAAGCTGGCCCTGTCCTGCTAAGATTATCTCCTCCCGACAGCCGGCATCTCGGGAGTAATAAAATAGCCCAGGTCTATTGGAGGGCATGTGACGTCGGCCTTCCGATCATATCCTGCCCCAGCAACCCATTTCGACAATGTCAGGCCACAGGAAAAGGCCATGCAAGGCTTTGCTAAATGTTTTGTTACCGCAAGCAAAGGGCTGTCAAGCTGAAAAAGAAAAAAGTGCTCTTTAATTGGATGTTTTTTTGTCCTCACGAAAGGACACTGAAAATCTTTAATGTCTGACATGCAGTGGGAAGTGCATTATAATGCTTTAACCACAAGTAAGAAAGGTTCTTTGACATAGGATGAATCAGAATGATAAAAATAAAGCTAAAGCTGTGGGCATTCATGACTGGCTTTTCTAATTAGAAGACCAGTCAGTTTTTCTTAATTAAATCAAGGGATCTGTTTAATTGAAGGATATAAGGATCTGGACAGATATGGGCATGTTACTTGCTAATCTAATCAATATGTTGTATATATAATAATAAGTGTTCAAACTTATATACTCAGTATTCAGTGTTTAGTACTCACAAATAGGGTAGCAAACCATGATAACCCACTAACAAATAGACCATTAGATAAAGCAATAGCATTTTATTGTAATATCAGAAAGCTGTTGTTGCTGCATGGTCTTGGGCCATAAAGCAAACACCTAGCAACAACCTGCAACACCCTGGCAACCATGAAGAACATCCAACTGTGCACTGAAATGCAATAACAACACATGCAACACAATAGCAACCACATTGCAATTCCCTGGCAACTACCCTCATAATCCTTGCATCATGGTTGTGAATTTTGCATATACAAGTATAATTTGTATTTTATTCCAGACAATAAAAATTGGTTTAATATTTAGTATTCAGCCAGGTAAAAGTGGATAAAGAATACACATCCCCTTAGTCTAAAAATTATGGTAAAAAATGCAGAAATTTTACCTGGTACATTATGCATGTTTGGTGCTTTCATTTTTTTTAGTTTAGTTTAAATTATTTAGTCTTTGATGTGAGCCACATTCTATTGCTATAACCTGGGCTCATTTCGCAGGTTAATTGGGCGCAGCAGCAGGTGGTGAAGTCACGAGTGAAACGGCACGCCAGGAGTGACCCAACCTACATCCACTTCAATGATCCCAAATGGTCCAACATGTGGTACATTGTTAGTGCAGCATTTTGCACCTTTAATCCTGTGTTTTACTGTCCTAGCTTTAATTTAAAATTTTTTTAAGTTATTTAAAACTGTACAGAATTCTCACAAGCACAACCTTACATATGAAGTTTCCAGTGAAACTTATAAAAAGGGGCCACTGATTTCTGCTCTGTTAAATAGATCAATTTGTGAAGCTCCTGTTGTTTTGCTTGTTTTATAGTAGAGCTGTTTCTGCTACCCTTGCCTCATAAAAATTGAACTGTGTAAAAAGCAGCTTCTTTGTTCCTGCTGGATGTGTGCGCTGTTATTTTCTTGCAAGCTAATGTTAAAAATAATGTCACACTAATAATTTAAAGGGGCTATATTATAAGGAGTCAAAATGTCCTTGGTCAATTAGGTTCAAAATTTGAAAGAGCATTTGTTTAAACTATGCTGAAAAAACAAGTCATTTAATATATAATTATTTATGTTAATGTTATTTCTATTACTATATTATTATATTATGTTAGTTATTTTGTTTGTCACACGGATGATTACAGTAAATCCACCCATGACATCTCACTTTGAGACATCTATGGCTGGTCTGAAACTTGGTTTGTCTACTCAGAGTGAGGTAATAAAGAGAAAGCAAGATACATGCTGTTAAGTTTTCCTAAACACCAGAAAAATGAGGTGGGAGAGTTCTGAAAACCTTGTGATGATTCTTGCTATCCCGCTTGCTAAATCTGCTCCCAAAGTAAACTTTTTTTTGGTGAACAATGTAAATGGACCACAGATATGACTACTTTGTACTACTTTGATATAACTAGTTTGATCGTTTAAAGGAAGGACATTTTTTAATATATATTTTATACACATATATATTTCTTCTGTGGAAGAAACAGGAACATAAAATGTTCATCCAATAATTGCATTCAGTCAGAACCCTTATGCTTTCAAAGCTATCTTGCAATTCCTAGCCTCTCCAAAAATGCCTAACCAACCTTCAATTATGTAAAAAAATGTGTAGTATCATTAAAGAGACATTAACTGCTAAGATGCTTTTTCTGGTCTTCCAATACCATCCAAAGCTTCTTCAGCGAACATGAAGTAACCTAGCGCAAATGCTGATTCTATATGCATCATTCTCCATGGTGATTGTGTTGTTTATAATTTTCCAGATATTTTTTTTAAAGTTAAAAAGTAAACGTTACATGTAAAGCAAGTTGCTTATGAACATAGTTTCAATGACAACCCCTAAAATAAAGTATTGAACTGGTCTGAAACTATGAAGTTGTCTTAAGAAATGTAAATGTTACTCTTTATTCAACTTATTTTTTTGCTTCCAAAAGAGCCTTCATATTAAAGTTGATAAGCAAATCCTTGTTCCTCTATACATTAAAATTAAACTTTACGTGATTATTGGTTAATCCATTAAAGCACATTGTGTTTATTTGCACTTACAAAATTAATGTAGAAACAAAGGAATTTGAGTATGTATCCAATCTGTGCTGTGATGTTGACTACTCATTGGGATAGCTTTGTGTCCTCAATGACCACCTTGAAAAGAATCAGTAATGAGACTCTCAAGGACATGCAAACCTCTGCTACTGAATAAACATGAACTGTCCTCTGTAATTTACAGGTTTATACAGACAGTGTCATATTTCCTCATAGCCTAAGTCAAAAGGTCACTGAAGTAGTAAATGCTTGCATTACTAGAAAGTGAAAAATATGACAAGAATGGAATTTTTTTTAAGGCAAATGCTGGTGCCTAAAACTGATTGGAAGTGAACATGCCCAGATGTTAATGATTTCTTATTGTCCTCTAGCACTGTAGCGAGAAAAACAGCCGCTGTCATTCAGAAATGAATATCCTTGCAGCTTGGCAGAGAGGCTACACAGGTCGAAATGTGGTCGTCACAGTATTGGATGACGGCATTGAGAGAAACCATCCAGATCTGGCTCAGAATTATGTGAGATTATTTTAAATCTGTTTTTGTGAGATTCTCTTTTAAATATTGTTTTATGTTTTACTAGTAGTAAATTAACATATTGGCCAGGTTGAATAAAGGTGCAGTAAGAGATTTCTGAACAAAAAACGTTGATAATTAAAATTACCATCCAGACAAACACACCCCTCCTCCATTGCACCACCCTCAAAATAATAACCACAGTATGCAGCAGTCACTTTATATACTTTACACCAAAGACCTAAGGAACACTAGGAGTATGTGTGTTTGTGTATATATATATATATATATATACTGTATATGAAGAAAATATATGTATGTAGAGGGATGTAGAAAAACAAACACAGTCCAGGAAAAACACATTAGCCCAAGGAGAGGTGGAGTTTGGGAGGAGCCAAGGAGCCAGATGTAGCCAGTCTGAAGCCCAAGGGCAGAATTAAGGGAGTGAGGAGCTATATGGCATATTGCCAGATGACAGTCTGGGGACGACTGACAGAGATGAAGCCTCTGGAGAAGGAGACCCAGGTGGAGCTCATGGGCCAGAGAGCCCATGCAACATCGCACTGGAGATCGAGGTGGAGATGCAGTGACGAGCATCCAAGCTGGAACCAGTTAAGCTGTGGACAAAGGATCAAAGGCAGTACCAGGTGGAAGGGGGAGCCAGAAAGAGTTGAAGGCACAGGCAGTACGAAGTCTGACCAAGTTGCGGTCGGAGAGACATGGGTGCCTGGTGGAGCCATCAGGACCATGGTTTCTGTTAGAGCCGAGTGAGGGAGGAGCCAAGGTCTGGGTTGTATGTAAGGCACCCTAGATAGAGAAAATCCCATGTTTGGCCTTCCAGGAAAACGGCCACCCTGCGCCAGGCAAAGTAATTGAGCTGCAAGAAGGTCCTTAGCAAAAAACAAAAAACAAAAGCTATGAAGGAGGGGCTAATTAACATTACAGATTGGCTACAAGAATGTTGCAGTGATTGGCCCAATCTGTAATGAGGATGAGGCTCATGCTGTGTTAGAATCCATTTGCAGAAGTTTAATGGTAAAACAGTTCAACAATCCAAATTGTGAAACAGAAATCAGAGTCAAGGTCACAGGCAGAGTAGTCAAAATCACAGAAAACAGTCCAACCGGCAAACAAGCAAAAGGGTAATCCAAAGGGCAAAAGTCAAGAAAAACAGGCAATAAATCAAACACATAGTAAACAACAAGACAATAGAAATGCTCGGTAAGGCAGTAGAACTGGCAATACTTCGCAAGGCCTGTTTGGCCTGGCCATGGTTAAATGGCTGCCAAACAGGAAATTTTCCTAGAAGCAGAAGGAGCTGTACCAGTCAATACTTGGGTGAGGGCTCCCTCTGCTGCCGTTGCATTACACAATTGACTTGTTTTTACCTGTTTACACAGTATAAACACTATATCAGTTTTCAACAGACACACAGAGTAGACATCTAGCAAATATTCATATGTATGAATATATCAGTTTTCAACAGCGTTTCTCAAAAAGTGCTTACTGTGCCTTTAATCAACTGATATTTGGTGGTTTTGAAATTATTATCAGCCACTAATCTTCTTTGTTTCACAGTCTTTTAGAAAGTCTTTGAAACAGAATTCGCATATTCTATAGACAGCAGCATCTGAAATACTCATTTATCTACTAGATTGCACAATGCAAATAGTGTAGTTTTACTGTAAGCGCATGTTGTTGCTTGAAATACAGTCATTGCCTGTGGTGTGTGTTTGTTTTTTCCAGATGATTAATGTAATGTGATTTTATTAATGTGCTTGTCCTCTTATAAAATTTAGGACCAGCTTGCTAGCTACGATGTAAATGGCAACGACTACGACCCGACCCCACGTTATGACTCCAGCAATGAAAACAAGTAAATCTTTCTCTCTGGCCTTATTTTATGATCACAGGGTTTCACCATGAAAATATGTGCAAATATGTATATGTCTGGCTTTGAGTAATCAAGCAGTGGAAGGAGGTGGAGAGCCAATGGAGTCTCCTACTTCTCCGATTTTCCTAATTAAAAGACTACTATATCGGTTTTGTTTACATCTGCCGTGTGTTCTCCGGTCTAGTGTCATGACCCTTTTTCCCTATCAAAGCTACACTTGATGCTGCGTATCAATTCGCTAATGGGGAGAACATTCTTTGTTCGACCGGTTGTGAAGCATGTGTGTCAAACAGGCCAAGAATTGGCTTAAATAACCTCGGCAGGTGACGTGATTGATGTACGCACCTGCAGGTTATAAATAGATGTGAAACGAACACACCTTCAGGTTTCTTTGTCTTCAAGGACCCTGTTGTGTGTGTGTGACTGTGCCGTGCTGCGGTTGTTAAACACGTTTAATAAAAAAGAAAGTAAAAGAAGCCTTACTATGTCGGACTCCAAGAGATGCGTGCCTCCGTGCAATAGGCTCATCTCCGAGGATGAGCCACACGGCTTCTGCTTCAAGTGTTTGGGGGAGGAGCACGCTGCCCTCGGGAGAACGGAACACTGCGATCTTTTACCAATCAAAGTGCTTTGTGCGCTTTTTTCAAAGACGAGCGAGTCGCCACTCCCTCGTTGAGGTCCTGGGTGTTGCGGATGACAGATATCTGTCAGGTGGCCGGGGGGAGGGGCCTCAACGACAGTCTCTCCTTATTCGTTGCGTGTCTTTGTACCCTTGACGTCGATTTATTCGACTATCGTGGACGCACAGGCATGGGGCTACATGATGATCCCCCAGGTAGAAGAGACTTTTTAAGTCATCCTCACTTAAAAAGCCTACACTCCCCACCAAGCCGTGTAGAATGACATCTTCGCTGGTGGGGAAAGTGTTTCAGGCAGCGGGTCAGGCTGATGCTGCCCTGCACACCATGGTGATCTTGCAGGCGTACCAGGCTGACCTGCTTAAAGACTTGAGTACTGGCGGGTCTATTGATGAAGAGGCGTTTTTCGAACTGCGCCGAGCCACAGACCTGTCTCTCCGTGCGACCAAGCAGACGGCTCGTGCCATCGGCCGTTCTATGGCTGCTATGGTCTCCACGGAGAGACACCTGTGGCTCAACCGCACAGGCATCAAGGAGAGGGATCGAACATTCCTCCTTGATGCCCCCCTCTCGCCTTCTGGCCTATTTGGCGACGCTGTCAACACCGTCGTCACTAGGTTCCGGGAGGCGAAGCGTCACGAAGAGGCGTTTGTGAGGTTTCTTCCCTGCCATGCTCAAGTGTCGGGATTGTCGGCCACCCAGTCCCGACCAGGTCCGGTCTCGCTGAGGCGAGAAGCTCAAAAAGAGAGTGTGGCGAGTCGTGCACCTCCTCGCAAAGACTGGGGGACGGCTCGCCGCACTCCTCAGAATGCTGCTAGAGGCCAGGCCTTAGAAGCTTCCTTTCTAAGAAGAGGTCCTGAGGGTGGTGCGCCCAGGACCATGGGGGTGCGTCCCCCCGGGGAGGGGCGCGTGAAAATCCAGCAGAAAATAGGGGCTCCTTCCCGGCACCCCCAGGAGACCGCTGTAAAATCTCTGCCGCTACTGACGTTTCAGGGGACAGCAGTCTCCGGCGAAGTGTTACATGCTCGGTTGCTTCCTGCCATGTTTCAGGACACCGCACATCTAACACCCCCCCAGCCAAGCGAAGTGTCACAACTTGTGCCCCTTTCAGAGAAACTGGCAGCGTGGAAACTACTGCCAGATATCTCTCCATGGGTCGTAAGGACTGTAGAAAGAGGCTACAGGATTCAGTTTGCACATCGTCCTCTGCGTTTCAACGGCATGGTCTCCACTTCCGTGAAACCGGAACGAGCGCATTTATTGACACAGGAATTGCAGACTCTGCTGGAAAAAGGGGCCATAGAACGTGTTCCTCTGCCAGACAGAGAGTCAGGCTATTACAGCCGATACTTCCTGGTTCCCAAGAAAGATGGGGGGTTGCGTCCAGTTTTGGATCTTCGTGGGTTGAATCGCTATCTCAGAACTTACAAATTCAAGATGCTCACAATCAAAATGATTGTTTCCCAGATCCAGTCAGGGGGCTGGTTCGTGACAATCGATCTCAAGGACGCTTACGTTCACATAGAAATATTGCCACAACAAAGGAAGTTCCTGAGGTTCGCTTTCGGGGGCGAAGCTTGCCAGTATTGGGTTCTTCCCTTCGGCCTAGCCTTGTCACCCCGCACGTATACAAAATGCATGGATGCAGCACTGGCTCCTCTGCGACTCCAGGGCATCCGCATTTTGAACTACATAGATGACTGGCTCATTCTGGCCCAGTCTCAAGAGCTGGCGCTTCGACATCGGGATGTCGTCCTAGCTCGTCTCGAATCTCTGGGGTTGAGACTCAACGCCAAGAAAAGCGTTCTCTCTCCTGCCCAGAGGACAACGTATTTGGGGGTTGTATGGGACGCAATCACAATGCAGGCACAGTTGTCACCTGCACGTGTCGAATCCCTTCTAAACGCCCTAAAGAACATCAAGCTAGGCCAAAAGATTACTGTTCATTACTTTCAGAGGGTTTTGGGTCTCATGGCAGCTGCATCCGCGGTGATACCTTTGGGCCTTCTGCACATGAGACCGTTTCAGTTGTGGCTCAGGGCCAGGGGATTTCATCCAAGGGCCAATCTCCAGAGGCAAATAAGGGTTACGCGCCAAGGGCTTCGTACCCTTTCTATGTGGTTCAGACCCCGGTTTCTGACTTTGGGTCCCACTCTAGGTCCGTGTTGTCGTCGCAAGATGCTAACGACAGACGCTTCCC
>JAZGTJ010007980.1:0-21838 GCA_036877575.1 Botia almorhae | reverse complement strand
ACGCGCGCATGTCACTCGCACCTTTGGCCAATCGCGCGATTGGTTGTTTGGGTTCTAGTTGCTTGTACATTCGATCACTCTTGATACCCAGGTAACAATTTTAAATTGTAAGAACGTCTCCACAACGTTTCCATTAAGTAACAAAACGCTGAAAATTTTTCAGGACGTTTTTAAAACCTTCCACTAACAACTTATGAATAACGTTGCTATACGATATATAACGTTAAATAAACGTTCTACTAGCGTTACTACAAGAGCGTTTATGATAACGTTGAGAGAACTGCTAGAGAACGTTACCCAACGTTCTGAGAACGTTCCCTCAGCTGGGCTCACACAGTGTTGTAAGACAGGTTAATAAGATGTTCTCGCAGTAGTGTCACTCTGTACTCATTCATTACTAACTGAAAATAATTCGCTATGAGTCACTAACAGTCTCCAAGACCTCTTTTAATATCATCAAATAATCTTTTTTAATTTTTCAAGCATAATTACAATCAAATGATATAATATCATCATGTAACATTGGATCGCAGCTGGAAAACACATTTTCATTACAAAAAAAATGATCAATGCTGTCATGCTGTTAAAATAATGTTACTTTTGTCAAAAATAAATTATACAATACTATGAGTTCTCTTCCAAACAACGTAAAAACCTTATAAGGACAATGGTGGCTAATTCCACATTTGCAAGTTTTATTAGTAACAATGTCTTAATGTTTTTAATACTATTTTGGCAGATACCGTAGTTACCATCCCTTACAAAATTAGCCATAGTTTTCTCATAGTTAAAGTGTATTTTTGGTAGTTTTTGGTGTATTGATAACCATTTGTATAATGACAGTTTTACTACAAATACTATGGTTAAACTATGGTTGTTATAGCAAAACCATGGTTAATTTGTGGTTACCATGGTTTAAGTAGTAACCATGACATGGTAATTTTTGCAAGGGTAGTAAGAATTCACTTTAAGTTGTTTACAACTAAAATACAAATATTCTAAGAGATACAGTAAGAATGTTCTGTTCACAGAACAATCCTCGCGACCTGCATCCTCTAACCGGTTTCTCTCTACTTCAGAAAATTAGCTAGTCAAACATACATACTATGCAGGCTAGGTTATTACTTTTTCTGACGTTTTTTGCCTTGACACGATTAGGGGTCAAAATTGTTCCCAAAGGCTCCTTTCGAACATGTCAGTAAGATTTAGGAAGGAATAAAATCTGCGCTGGTATTGTTGAGAGCTGGTAATCACATCAATTTGTGTGAATAATGAGTTTTCAAGCCCTGGGAAAAAGGCAGCAGGCAGAAAATAATAAAAACCGCGAGCACGCGAGACAATGACGGCGAGCCAGAGAAGAGACTGTCATCACAAATAATACTCTTGCGTCTCTGGAAAAACAGAATAAGTAATCAGAAGGAACGGCCCTTGACTCCACAAGAGAGTGTTTGATTAGCTCTGCGGTGGGTTTCTGAGGCCTGTCGGTGGCAGGTGCGCAGCTAGACCCTGACGTGTGAACCAGCTAATATTATACTTCTGTATATGTGCTTCCTGCCTGAAATGATTTACTGTTCCTGTGCTATTTTTGGCAATTGTGTCATGTAAACGCTCCTTATGTAAGAGACCTTGTCGGAGGATGCTGTCAAAATGTGATCTTGTGATCTTGTGTGGTTTTTGATCTCCACAGCGCTAAGTTCATTCTGTTGACATGTAAATTCTGTTCTCAGTACCAGCTCAAGAGTTATTTTAGAAGCTAAAGGCCCTTTCAAGTGCAGAACCACAGAGAACAGACAAAGCCGAAGTCGTTACTTTGACCAAAGGTCTTCAAACACGTCAAAGTTACATAATGTCCTCGTTTCAAAGAAAATATGAAGGTGTACTTCTAAAGCGAAGGTTCTGTATATTAAAGGTAATTTGTGGGTTTTTTTGTTGTTTGGATTTTGTTGTACAATTTCAGGATGTAAAATTGTTTC
This sequence comes from Botia almorhae, assembly GCA_036877575.1. Taxonomy (NCBI): domain Eukaryota; kingdom Metazoa; phylum Chordata; class Actinopteri; order Cypriniformes; family Botiidae; genus Botia; species Botia almorhae. The sequence goes on along the minus strand of JAZGTJ010007980.1, from coordinate 19,865 downwards.
CCTAATGTTTCCATTAAGCAACAAAAACGTGAAAAAAACTGAATGTTTTTTTACGTTTGAGAGGTTTTTTAGACGTTTGTAGAAATCATTAGTCAATGTTTTGAGAACGTTCCCTGTTAGCTGTATGTTTAACAATACCTAAGTGAAATTTTCACAGCTGTTGTACGTCATGAGTCAAAATCTATGAATCTATTCTGGAAAACCGTTGAATGACAAAGTGCAGAGGTGCTGATATTTTGGACTCTTTGAAACTTGATCTGACTCTTGAGAAATCAAACACATCCTAATTCCAAGCCTTAACTTCCGTAAGACTTAAAAGGAACGGTTCTGGGGAAAACCCTGGAAAATCTCTTCCGGGCAGTGGCAGTATGAGCTCGCTAAGCCTCTGATATCATGCGCCATTTGTTTAGTCATTTGCGCTGTAATCCCTCAAAGATAAAACCAGGGAATTGACAATCTGTATCTTCCAAACACCAGCCAGAGGAGAGCGCCTGTTTTATTGATGAACACTCAGCACTTGTAGTTCTTTTGGTATGTACTTCCTCCACTTTTCTGCCTGAAATATTGATGCTGTTTTTGTTTCATTCATGCTGTCTGAACAGGGCCGGATGAGCTGGTTTCAAGGTAACCTTCTCCGATGTAATAATGCTTTTTACACTGCGCTACACGTGTAAGGAAAAACATAACGCAAGAGAAAACAGGAAATATACACAAAGCCTATTAAAAAATGCATGCGTGTGACATTTGCATTTTCCCTACGGTTTCCGCTTAAACAGCCGTAGTGCAGAATGACATTTCTCCAGAGTACTGACTAGCGTTCAATTCTGACCCAATGATACCTGCCGAATGTTCCTGACATTTACATAAGCATCCGTTCTCTGTCTACACGCCTCTCTCCCTCTCGGTCAATATGTCACTCTTGTTTGCGTTTAATCTGGATGTTTAGGTAAAGGAATAATACATTGGAAAACAATGGTGAGACAGGAGATCTTGTTTGAGGTGTAAAAATAGCCTTAGCTGCTGTTTCCATTATTTATGAAAAGTGTTTTACAAGGATTGGGATGTAATCGTATGTGAGGTATTCCGTGGCTATTTGTTTTTCAAATGGTTCAAATTGTATTTTATATATATACAGTATTAATATTTATGCTTTCAGAAAGGTTACACAGTTGACGACAACTGTGTAAATGACGACAAATGTTGTTGACAACATGTTCTGTGTGAGACTTCATAACGGTTTTTATTAGCCTCGAAATACCCTTAAAGACGACTGTTTTACAATGGGTCAGACTCACCGATGACAACAATGACGTGCGTTTTATTTATGTGACGTGCGTGTATTCTGACACTTCAGTTCAGATGACGCTCACACAATGTGATTGTTTTATATTCCTAAAAAATCTTTTCCGTGTAATCTCAATAGATTATTATTGTTGTTACTATATTAACACATTCTCAAACTAATGCAAATATTACGCCATCTGCCGTGACGTTCAACACACAACGGGAACAGAAAGTTTCCGATTTTGATTTTATCTTTTTAACTCATTCACTCAGACGACAAGCGGCAAATCTCACCGAGTCAAGTCAACACGCGGTCGGAGCTGCGCACGCCTTTTCTATTGTAGAAGTCACTCGCATCCTGTCAGGCGTCACACTTGCATGATTTTCCGCCTTTATCTTTTCTTAGCCCCGTAGTGCTAGATATACAAAAGATTTGAGGCTCAGTGGGGCTATATTAAAAAAGAATAACTGTGGTAATCAAAGGCCAGATGGCAGGAGATGATGGAGGGTTGCCTGACTGCCAGTGGTGCGGGAAACTATCCAGCGCCTCGCCTTGTGATGTCACACCGACGCAAGTTGGCAACCAACGCTGCCCTACTGTGCCAGCTGATGACATCATAAGTGTTAACAACTGAATAACTGAACATTGATGAACACTGATACATTTAATCTCAAAGGTTTTTCGCAGCCAGTCGAATGTGTTTAATGTGTTCATTCATGTGGAATTCTGTTGAACCTATTTGAAGAAAAGGTCAGAAATTGCTCAAGCACGCTCAATAATAACATAATGTTCAAATTAGCCTCAGAAAGGGGCAAATGTCTGACAGCTTGGCTGCAATCTTATTTAAATTCTTCATAATTGGAGAGCTTCTTACTTATGCAGAATATTAATTTCCTCCACATCTATCCATCTATCTATCTATCTATCTATCTATCTATCTATATGATCTATCATAATAGAATGAATGAATGAATGAATGAATAAACTGACTTTCTTTAATTGAAGATTAAGCTGTTGTTCAGTGCATACGTAAATTACATTATGGATTTGACAATTGCTCAGAAATGTATCCATCAAATGAAATCTTATCTTAATCTAATCTTATTTTCTTTTTCTAGCAAGTTTTCTAGCCAAATTTCAAGCTGTCCAATCAATTCATATCTGACACCATCTGTCATTACTGGAACGGGCAATTTAGAAAGACATTTTGTCTCACAATGTTCTGACAGCGGCTGCTCGGGCTAAAGTCACCCTGAGGGTGCAGAGAGATATGGACTCTTTCACTGCGCTGAAATTCTCTGTGGTTTACCTTCCCCCTCAGTGAACAGAGGTGTCTCTGTAGACTCTACCTGAACGAAGTTAAAAAAAACAGCCCCACATACCCCGAGGGAAGGCGACTGGCTGTGGATCTGCATTTCAAAATCCTAATTTTTGGAATTTTTGGAGAATTCAACTAAGCTGCTTTACTTTGAGATGATTTAACCAGGGTGCAAGTCAAGCCCCAACCACCCAGCTAAAAATGTTAGGTTGTAAGAATGTTTTCACAACGTTTCCATTAAGTAACAAAAAAGTTAAAAGGTTATTTTGATTTTATATTTCAAAACATCCAGTTTTTTAGACGTAATACTGTTGTTGCGTGGTTAAAAAAATGTTATTCAAACATTTTTTATTTCTGTAACGTTTGTGAAACATTCCACTAACTATTTAAGAATTATGTTTTTGATATAGATACATGATGTTAAAGAAATGTTCTTCTAACATTACTGCAAGAATGTTTATGATAACTTAACGAAAACCTCTGAAAACGTTAGCCAACATTTCCCCGTTAGCTGGGCAGTGCCACAGTCATGCTGTTAAAACCTGTATAAAAAGGCAAAGAATAGAAAAAAATTGCAACTGACAACTGACGTAAACATGCAGCAACAATGCATTCTCAAAACCAAGAAAACTATCTACTGTAAAAACGCTTGCGCTGTTTGCTTGTCCTTAAATGCAGTTAATGAGTCATTGGTGATGCAATAAAGAATTCAGTTCCTGAATGCACCTGCTCTCTATTTAGAAAAACCAGTTGTCAGGTGTATGGCCATAAGTGAGGTTCTTCTTGGAAACCAAACGCTTGTGAAGAGGTCATATAGGTTAATTAATCTTCCACGAATGCATCGGGTCAATGTGAAGTTTTATAGCCACATCAAGATCTGCGTGACCCCCCACTTTCACCATAACAGCCTTAAATGGGCTCTCCAGGCAGAAACACTGGTCTGGACTTCAGGCAGATTGGTTGCTATGGAAACGGCGCCCCTGCGGCAAACTAATGGCGGGCAGCTTTGCGCGGATAAGCGCTAATCACAGCCCATTGTCCTGAGATGCGTCAAACGTCTCCTGTGACCCCACTCGCCAAATGTCTTTGGCTGTTCTCCTTGTGTGCATTTAAATTCCTCCCCTTTTAAAATGCTCTCGTTTCGCAGTCGTGTTGCCGGCCGTGCTGAGCAATGCAGAAGAAAATTGAGAAGCAGAGATGACGTGTGCGCAGCGAGGATAACGGGAGACCTGTTTTGTCTAAAACAAAAATAATACTGTCGAATTATTCCTAACTCAGAAGATATGCCTGGTTCTTAAGTGAGTAGCTTCAAAACGGATAGATATTTATGTTTCCAGTTTTGGAATGAAACATCAATCATGAATAATACACATCAGATAATGATTTTGAAAACACCTGTCTTGATGTGACAACATGCCCCAACCTGACAATCATGAAAAATAGCCTTGTGCCACAAACTCAATTCAGTTTAAGATTAAGCTATTATATGGTTAACTTTTGCCGTCATATGCCTCAGGATTATATTATTTTGGCCATCTGTTAGTGAAACATCTTTACATGCCATTTCTGTGAGACTGTACATCTGCGGTAAAATTGAATGTACATTCCACTGTTACATAACGTTGGCGTCACCTTAACAAACGCACTTGGGCAAATCACAAAAGGACCTCGTTTACAGTTGTGAAGGCATCCAGTGCTTCCGTACCAGTGAACAGACGCATAGTAATAGATTCATACTGTACTAGGTAAGAATGTGTATGAATAATGTAAAGAATTAAATGTAAACACTTTACCATAATGTCATTTGGGGACCGTCTTGGCTTATCAACATGTTACAAAATAACTGTTATATTAAAGCTGCAATTCATAACTTTTTGGAACAATTATCAGTTATAGAGCAAGTACATGATAGATCGTGTTCAACGCGATCTCTTTACCATACCCCAATTCACAATCGTCATTTTTAATGATGTTTATAATTTAAACCATTTAATCCGATTTCACAGGAAATGTCCATCTGTAAACAGAATGAGGAAGGTCCAGCTCCAGCTCCTATATTACATGTCTGGGTACTGCAGATGATGCCGAATATGTGGCTTCATATACCAGCTGTTTAGAATTTAAAATGCTAGGAAAAGATTCTGCAAGTAAGCTACAATTATATCTTTCAAACAGAGGTGGCAGTAGAGAGTAACAGATTGCAGCTTTAAAGAGAACATTAACAAATGAAAATACTCCCAAAATTCACATCATTTCTTCTGTAGTCTTTCATCATACTCAGCCCTGCCCGGAGGCTTCCGCTTTTCCAATCATTTCCCAGGAACAGCATAGTGCCCTGTGGAATACTGAGTGGCTTAATTCCATCATCTTTAGCCAAATGTGATGGGCAACCCACTACACGGGGGGCGAATCGTCCTCATCTATCTCATTACATCTCCTATCGCTTCCATTGTGGCCCTCCATTCAATAAGAAGATGCTACAAGGACAGATGCATTATGTAGATGGAGGTGCTGAAAGGATGAACTGAGGAAGCGAGTCTGCTTCTGACCCCATTAAAAAATGCGACCCATTCAAACGGACTTCAAAACAATTCTGCCTAACTTTAATCTATGTTACATAATGCTTCATACAGCCCTCTAAATTTGGGACCTGCTCTTTGTGACTGACCATCTGTGCATGGGGAAAAGTTATAGTGAAAGGGATAGTTCACCCCAACATGAAAATTCCTCCATTATTTACTCACCCTCATGTCATTCCAAACCTGTATGACTGTTTTGCCTCTGAGGATTACAAAGGAAGATATTTTGAAGTACGTTGCTAACCAAAAAACAATGGCACTCAATGACCTCCACTCTATGGTCACACAATACCTTATGTCATATGAGTGAGTAGATGGGAGGGGTGAGTAAATGGGTGAAATTTTTGGGTGAACTATCTCTTTAAAGTATAATTGGATGATGCAGCAAAACAATGTTCCGAAACACAGAAGCAATTGCACATCTGTATGACAGAATGAAAGTTCTGAGCGGCCTAGATTCGGTGCTGACTTAAGCTGATTTTATCCCTGAATGCCCCCCAGTCAGGATTCTGCAGAGACGCCGTCCCAGAAATTCGCAGGTGGAATTTAGCTGCAGTTATTTGGGCATTTACTTTTTAACAGGGAAAATAAGTGCGATTCTATTACGTACAGCAGTAAGAGAAGGTTTAAAGCCATTTGAACTCTGCAAATATAAATAGCCGCCAGCTCTGAAAGAAAATATGGGGAATAAAACACGAGCAATAAAAATGACCTTTTAAATGCCATAATGTCTAATAACTCAACAGAGCAACGTCTCTGAGCTGGGTTTTTTTTTTGCTTTCGACGCCTGTCTTAGCAGGTTTTGCCAATTATGTGCAAATTGCACATCACATCTCTCGGGCAGGTTTTCTAGTGTCAGTGAAAATGAAAACACACAAGTTGGTACAAGGGCATTTTTCACAGACTTTCAAATCTCACTTTATGTTGATTATAATGACTTCCAGGCGATAAACAGTGTGCTCAAAATACCCATTAAATGATTAACACCAAACAGCTCTGTGCGGTAAACAGGAAGGAGGCTGAAAAGGCTGTCTGAAAATTCACGTCTATGAATCCTGTTATGCTAATAACCAGCGTGCAATCAAGACTAAAATGTCCACTTCTGCCACAATAGAAATTATAAGAACAGCCTTACAAAGCCACTCCACTTTGTATTTTAATATGTTGAGTTACAAATCTATAAACCCCAATCAGTAACGTATGTGGGTTTTAATTAGCCGATAAACTAAAATGGAGGCTAAACATACGCTAGCAGTTTTTTAACTTTACTTGAAGATTCTAAAGAAACAGCAATAGTGAGATATAGTGAGTCCTGGTTCTACATGTTAAATCTCAGTTAACTGTAAGGGAAGTGCAATAACACAAAAGAATGTTTCTCTAGCTGTGGCTTTATGTTGTCATAAACAAGAAAATATTTTGACATATTTAGATTTTTGAACAAGAGTTTATAATGTCAGGTGAGAACAGGTCCAATATTGTAATTTTATACACATCTGTTGAGCAAAACAATGATGTGATATTTGTGTTATTCCTAACGGACTTTCATTTCTGACTTACAAATGACCCCTTGTGGACATTGACAGAACAGCAAATAGTAAAACAAACAGTCCAAACCAGCCCCTGCAAACAAAGGTATGAATGGCAATAGCCATTTAAAATGCACAAAATAAAACCTCAAACTGCAAATACAGTAAAACCTTTAAAAAGAGTCTCTACAAAGTCTTCATATGCAGGCCAAAAAACAAAAATAAGCTATTTTAAAACCCAAAACTTTCAGCCCAAATGTGCACCCGTTAAAATAATTCAATACCAATGAATCAGAGAACAAGAGCTCGAGTCAGAGTATGTTTATTAGGTGTAACTGGAACAAGTGCAAGATGTACATTCCAATAACTTAAGTGAACTGTTATTTTTAGGAATTGGTCAAATATTGTGTCCCATACCAAAAGATTTACATCTCCTGTACTTTGCAAAAAGCCAAAACAAATGAGGTCAGAGCGTCTCTGGAATTCTGGGATGTGAGGCTGCATTCGAGGCTGCATTGGAGGCAGCGACCTCAGTGAGGCAGCTCATGAGGCACCAGCTTGTAGTGAGAGCCGCAGGAGGGACAGCGCTGAGGTTCACCCTCATGCAGCCAGAACCACACGATAGCCGTGTTGTCCTCCTCACCTAATAACACACAACCACACACTTGAATACAGCTTTCAACACAAAGCATTAACTACTATACATACATAATATATATACATATATATATATATATATATAGATACTTATAGTATATACTGTATATACACACTATACTACTATATTATGTACTACTATACTAATACCTATTATATATAGTATGCTATAAGACTATAATATACTATTACAGTGTAAGAAGTATAGTAGTATATATTATACCACTTATAACTATAATAAACAACTGTACTATTTATACACAGGTACAAATGTATATAATTGAAAAACAAGAGTGTTAACTTACAGACACATCCAACGACTCTTTTGTTGGTGACAGAGGGTACAAGGTGGGGGTCTGATTTTGACCCTGCATACCCCTTGGGCTTCAGCATACTGTAAGGATCCTGACAGATGAAGAAAAATGACAAATCAATTTTAGAAATTGGTCACAATAAAAATGAAACTGACTTTGACAAACAACCCTACACGCAACTTCTAGAGACAGAAATGCAGCACAAAATATGCACCGAAAAGCAAAATACGATGTCAAATCTAGCGTAGACATTTTTGCCACTGAAAAATGACATTTCAGGCTGTTCATCCTACAAAGCTACAGGCTTCAGATGACGTAACATGTTGACAACATTTGTCGTGACAGCGTTCTGAGAAATACGATCATGACACATACTGAACCAGTTTTCAGAGACTGCATGATCTTCTTCTCCAGTCCAGTGGCCTGCTCCTCATCGGTCGGGATACCTGCAAGATCAAACGACGAACGGTTAGAAAATCATACTCGTTCAATGTGATCCAGCATTTGCGTTAGTCCATTTCTGCGCCTGCTAACAGGAAGTTACATATTTACGATTTCGATGTATACATCTACATTAATCACGTTGCAACGATACACAACAAAACATTGAATCAATACAATTTATAAAATAAACCGGACGAATCGCAAGCCTTCCGCTTAAAACCGCATATGAAGTTACAGCATCGACCTCCATGGAAAGGCATCATGTCCCTGGCACGCGTTCAAACTGACTCTCCGGTGATGCTGCGGGTCGGTTCGTCTATTTTAAACACACGGGGATAAATCACTGACCTCCTGCGGCCATTCCTCTGCTCAGAGCGGGCACTGGAGATGCCCGGCAGGTCGTCGCGGCCCGAACGGCGCTTCTCAGCAGTAACCTTGCGGCCATGTCTTCCTCTTCACCAAAACGACCGGAATCAGGTTTATGACGTCAGAGAGGTGTTTATGTAGGCGCCGTGTCGCATGTGTTTGACGTCACGGCCCTATACATGCCGTCCGATTCAGTTTGCGTTTCCATACATTGAGTTATGGGGTAAGCTAAATAATGTAAAGCTAAATGTAAACATGGGGTAAGGGATAAGCCTTTGTTTTTTTATTTTAAAGTTAGAAGTTCAACAATACCTAAAACAATATTATGATTGAAAAATAAAACGTGTTATTTGTTAACATTTTAATATTCAATACCATGTTTTTCAATGTTTTTTAATCTTTGTACCATGGTTGTGTTATAATTGTAACTTATACAAGTACCGACAATAACTAAAGTGTTCTACAGTTATGAACGATTACTGTGTTATATTTTTGTTTTTAATCTAAACATGGATCCATATGGTGAGTTAACCTATACGTAGTTGCTGGTATTCTAGTTAGTATTTAAATGCCGGGGTTTGCTTCAGATGGCATTTTTCAACTGGTTCATTTGAATCAAGATTGTAAAAACAACTTTATTAAATCTTGTGCTTTATTGAATGTTATTTTTAAAAAAATAATAAAACAGATTTTCTAAATGACCCATAAATGTAAAGCAAGCCGACAGACAGCGGCAGTTTTACCATCCAATATTGCCTTCGATTACTTATTGATTTAAATAAGTTCAACGTAATTAGCAGGAAACATCCCATAGTGACCATCAGGACCATAACCCCTCCACCAGCCCTCATCTATCATCTCGATGCCGCTGATGATGTCATCAGGGTCAAAGGTGATCTCCGTGTCATCCGCTGATAGGAAAACAACATGGAGAAAGAAACACATAAGTCAAGTTTTTCTAATCGTTTCACTTTACAGGGGACGTGAATTTAACAGATATCACAGCTCATTAGAGAGAGAGAGAATAATACCGAATATTATTATTATATAATATTATAAATACCGCATATTTATGATTCGTTGAGAGGAGATTTTGATAATACTGTGTAATTAAATCACGCACCTGCTTGGTAGTCGTACACAGCTTTTGCGCAGATGTTTTCATTGCCACCTGTGTCCTCGTCTTCAGCGGTGTGGGTTTTGAAATCCTTCACAGGGTAGGATCAATATAATCAGTATAACATCAGCATGGCATTTGCTGTGATTATTTAAAGCAATCTGTACTATAATGCCAATTATGTGACAACAAGTCTGTAATATTTTATGCTTATTAGATGACACGCAATGAAACTTGGTTTGCTTGATGTGAAAGTTCCAACCTCAGTGACATTCTGATAGAGGTTTTGATGAGAGGACAGGTTTGCGTACAGGTGCTCGTCATATTTTGTGGTCTCTGCGCGGGGTACAGTAGCGGGGGGTGATTTCTCGCCTTCTGAATCTGCATCAGGATACAATGTATCAGGTTGTTAAACATAAATATGACTGGCGTTAATAAATGCTGTAGACTGATCATATACCTTCCCATTCATCATCTGAACCCTGAGTCTGTTCATATCGGAATGAGTCACCAGAGAAGAGCTCTGAAAGACAATAACACACAGTTTCATGCAGTGAACTGCAGTAATGAGATGGAAAACCACAGAACCAAGAGAGATCATCCCAGCGAACCGCTTTAAGTTATAAGAATGTTTCCGTTAAGTAACAACATTTTTTAAATTTTATTTTAAAGTCTTAGGAAGCTTCAAAACATCCATTTTAAATTCTGCAACTTTTTAAAACGTTCCACTAACTACTTAAGAATAACATATATATATATATATATATATATATATATCATATATAATGTTAGAAACATGTTCTACCACCATTACTGCAAGAACATGTGAGAACTTGGGGGCTTGTACTCACCCTGATTTTTCACCATGTGGGAAGGAGATTTATGCACAGAATAGGTCGGCACTGGTTCTTGTGAAACCACAGACGTGGGCTGAGAGCGCACGCTGGGAGGATCTTCCACACTGGTTTGCTGGGAACACTGGCTTCTCCATTGACCTGGGTGAACAGACAGGAGCAATGGATACTTGGATTGTACCCATGTTTAATTCAGCAGGGCTGCTGTCTGATGCATTTGGACACGTGTTGATCAGAATGTTTTTGTACCTGGCTGGGCAGCAGAGGAAGGTGTCTCACTCGTAAAGCTTCTCTCCTTCTCCATGAAGAGCTGTCTGGGATTTATGGATCGCTGTGAGATGAGTGACGCAGCCTCCTGAAAACAAGGTCAACGACGTTATTTTTGTGTCCACTGACACCAGTCTGACTTTCTTACAGCAACAGTCTGTAGTAAACATCGATTCATTTTCTACCTTGATAAATTGATTTTTAATATTAACACATAAACCTTTCAAGACAGGCAATGATACATGCCAAGACATTCATGGCTTTGAACTCTATATTGAAGAATTGTTTGTAACTATGTTATATTTTAGTTTATAGTGGGACGTTATACTGAATCTAAAACTCAGACTCACGTTGGCCTTCTGTACAGACTCCGCCCTCATTATTCCTGCTCTCACAGGAGATGACTGTTCCTTCTCAACTTCCTGCTGAATCGAAACAGGCAGAGTGACAAACATGAGGCATGTAAAATATGATAAAATATGATGATGAAAAAGTCACTCTTTTACCCATTTTCGTTCTTTATTTTGTGCTTCTTGCTTCTTTTCAAAAATCCTGCAAAAAACAAACATACATACAAATGTGTGTCTTAAAATACGATGGAATACAATCGCACATTCTAATGTTTGTTTATCCAGAAGAGAAAAATGAATTTTAAAAATTTAATTAAAATTAAATGAATTGTTTGTGTATGTATCTACTAGTTGTTTTCTCTATTTTAAGTTTTAAATTTTGCTTAAACTACGTTAATCCCAAATTTCTTTCAAAGATTGACACGTTCATATCCATTTTCAAACACATATATGTTTAGCTGACTGTATTTGATCTGTACGGGACAGATTGTGTACCTCTGCTGGTCGATCTGTTTCTCTCTCTCCTTCCGTCGGCGTTCTCGTTCCTCTGCCTCTTGAGCTTCTCGTTCCGTCTGTTCTTTCTCCAGACGCTGTCTCTCCTCGTTCGCCTTCCTGCGCTCCTCCTCTCGCCGCTTCTGCTCCTCTTGCTAAACAACACAATGGAGGTTATCAAAAAAACAGAGCAGGTAAGAAGATAACACATCATGTTTAAAGCTACAATTGCAAACTTTCTCTGTTTGAAACATAAAATTGCAAGTTACTTGCAGTTAGTGTTTACATTTTCAACAACTGCGGTAAGAACAAGCTACAAACGTTCCAACGTTATTATAAACATACCGTCGTGAGCTACGGTAAGTTAAGGTAAGGAGGCTGGTAGCTGTTTTTTGTTCAGCTTTAAATATGACGGTTTCTCACCTCAGCTTTGGCCCAAAAGTCGTCTCTGTTCGTACCCTGGATTTCATCTAAGGCACTGACGTTCTTATGGACCGAACCCTGTGAGCATAAAAACTGGAGTTATTCTAAAGGCAAACAGTTCAGATACTGTAAGATACTGTAGGAATATGAGGTACGGGCGGAACCAGATTCAAATTGTGTCCATATTACATGAAGATGTACATTAACCAATTAGGCACATTTTAAACGGGATCAAGAGTTTAATAATGTTTGCGAATCGATTAATGACATAATCAAATCAGTCCCGCCAAACTCTCAGACTTCTTACATATTTGTATACATCAGCACATTTTGCACATATACATTTTTGCTTTAACTGTTGTAAAAGACTATAGGTTCAATTTATATTCTTTGTATATTTAATCTATAGTTTTCAGACGTTTTAATCCAAAGCAGCTCACAGTACATTCAAGTTATACATTTTATCAGTATGTGTGTTTCCATGGGAATCGAACCCACAACCTTTGTCCCGCAAACACAATGCTTTTCCATACAGGAACTATATTGTATTGTGTTTCTGAGTTGATAACATTTCCACAACGCTTGGGGAGAGAGAATGTAAGTACTTTGTTCTTGTTATGATTTTTTACACACTTTGTGTGTTTGTTGTGATTTGTCTTATGGCTTTGAACTCTTTATTGGAGAATCTTTTTAAAAAGTGCCTTTAAGCAAATGAATGGTAATACTAACAGTATATTCACACATAACTGCGTTATATTCTCAATCATTCTGGTTTTATACTGGTATTGAGGGCAGATTTCATTGTGATCTCACACTGATAAACTCACATTGGTTTTCTGCACAGGTTCAGATCTCGACGGTTCTGCTCGCACAGCCGACTGCTGTTCCTTCACAACCTCCTGCTGAATCTACACATGACAGCCAATCAGGAGTGAGTCACATGATGCACATAAAGTACAATCTTATATTATTCGGAATCATTCCAGGAAAAAGGAACGCCGTCATTTTACCCATTTTTGTTGTTCCTGTTGTTTATTTCCAGATTCTTGCTTCTTTTCAAAAAGCCTGCAGCACACCAGGGGTTAAAAGATAAAAATATGTGTCTTAAAAGTGGAATTCGGAGTCTATCCGAGCAGGTTTAAATCACGTACCTCTGCTGGTGGATCTGTTTCTCTCTCTCCTTCCGTCTGTGTTCTCGTTCGTCCGCCTCTCTCGCGTCTCGTTCTCTCCGTTCCTTCTCCAGACGCTGTCTCTCCTCGTTCGCCTTCTTGCGCTCCTCCTCTCGCCGCTTCTTCTCCTCTTGCTGAACAACACAATGAGAGAGAACTTATTAAGAACACAAAGAACAGGCCCGATGATAAATACATAGTGTTTCAATGTTCCTCACCTCAGCCTTGGCCCAAAAGTCGTCTCTTTTATTACCCTTGATTTCATCTAAGGCACTGACCTTCTTATAGACCGAACCCTGTACGGAGAAAAACTCTGTATGATTATGAAATATGGACGTAATTTAAAAACGTTTGGAACCAGATTCAAGTCGTTCAGTAACTGATGTTTGTTTGCGTACTGCAGCTGCACCAGGAAAAATTCCTTTGTTTACCGTAGAAATGATTTGTGAATATGAAGTTATATTAAAAATAAACAGACGTAATGCAGTGCAGTTTATCGTAGCTTACTGTGTCTCCACAATCACTCACCACACGTCCAGGTGGTTCATAACTGCAGTTCTGGTTTGACTCTTTGTGGATGTTGTAGTTGACACCAGAGCCCTTGGCTATCTTCTGCATGATGGCTGCGGGTTCGACGTCATCATCCGATCGGGCGTTGATGGTCACGTGAGCGCCCTTCAATTAAACATTATAAATGTTTTCAGAACACTAAATTATGAGTGTCTCTAATGACAGTACGGTTGGTTGACACTCACTCTGAGAAAATTGGCCATGGAATGAACATGATTAGCACAGACGCCCTTTCGTACATCCTTGACTCCCTCACCAGTCTGAAATAAATTTAAAAAAATTAATTTTTAAAAGTTTTTTGAATAACAGAAGACTACATGTGCATTTATTTATTTAGTAGACACCTTTATCCAAAGCGACTTACAAAGAGAGTGAACATTAAAAGAAGACTAGTCTACAAATTAATAAATACGGATCATTTATATAATGGAAGATAAATGTTAATTTTGCTCATTATAAATGCTAATTCTATGTTGTCGTTCATACCCAGTTGATCAGCACAAACTTGGTGACTCCACAGCTGGGATCGGTCACTCGACAGAAACCGTACATGATCTTTCCACTGTTGAGTTCCTCTACCATTTCGTCCAGTCCACCATCTTCCAGACATCCACAAACATTTAAGCAAATATTTTAAAATATTAACGCTGCGATCTGTAACTCTCACCTCTCTGCCGCCATCTTTGTTTGAAACATAAAACTGCAGGTTCTTTACCTGCTTTTCATCACATATATCGAAGTCAAATGAAGCCAAGCTGCCATTTCCGTTAAATCGGACCCGACAGCTCAAATTATAAATCATTATTATAAGCTTTCCACTATAAATCGGGGTGAGGCAAGAGAACCATTTTTAACACCGCTCTGCCGTGCACTTGTTCAATATGTGAGTTTTGTTCATTTTCAATCAAAGAAAGTTACAGATGGCAACTTAATTTTTTTAATTAAATGATAAATGGATAACACAGTAGTAATTTTCCACCGCCGCCTCTTTATGACGTTGTTACAACAAGCAAGGATGACATCACTCCCTTGACGTGCTCATCTGCATTCCTTTAGAGAGCAATGTTCACTCACCTCCTTTCCCTGCTACACGGATGTCATTGCTGTTTCCCTCGTAAGTGAACAAGACCCTGTAATGAAAAAAGGTGATTCTTTCATTGTGTGTCGTGCTGTCCTTTTCAGTGACCTCAGAGATCTGTGTGTTATGAAAATCAATCTCTGTACTGCGCAAACATGTCCCAAAACTGCACAGTCGGTTGTTTATTTTGCCTGGAGCACGGGAGGCGTTATATAATACGTTGCAGGTCGTGTTTAGAAGGAAATGCATTATTTTAATGCCATTTTAGGATGCTTGGTCAGTACTTAAAATCAATATGATGTCCAGTTAATAGACAAGATTCGATTCATTCATTCATTTTCTATAACTAGTTTTTGTATTATTATTATTATTATCATTGACGATATGTGTCTTACCAGTCAGATTTTCCGTTCACCACTTCGTTATATGCGTCTGTGAGCGCGGGTCCGTTTTTACTCAAATTTACAGCCATATTACACTTGCAGAGAAGTCTGACCGCATGTGCGACGATAACTGCGTCCACCGCCTTCCTCTTTCAGATGCCCTGTGTCGGTTTCAAAAGCACCTGCCCCGTCAGATCTGGTTCAGCAAGTTTTTGGGAATTGAAACAAGGAAGAGAAAGAGCGTTTGTTTTCCCAGATGTTACACAGCGACAAATGTTTTAAAGAAAACATACAGAAAGCGTTACACAGAAAACTTACAGAGCGATCACTTAGATCTACCGTTCTCAGACAGTCGCATTGGAAACTGATTACGGTGAATTGGTGTCCGATTCTTATGAGTCCGATTCCTACGAGTCAAGAGTGTTCAGAGACGTTCCTGTGCGCCATTTTGCGTTTTGCATTTATTGCAAAATTGTTTACTACTGTTTTGTGATACTGTCAAGGTTCCCACCTACCTGTCTGACTCCGGAAGAAGTGCGAGGCGAGAAATTAACAAAGTCGTGAATCGGTTCCACCGAGTCATACAATGAATTGGTGAATCAAACGAATCACAAAACAGTTCGGACACTGGTTGGTCGTGATGTGAGGGCGGATCGCCGAGGAACTAGTTGAACTTGTAAATTTACATTTCTGCATTTACTTAAGTGAATGCATATGCTAATGCACAAGTCGAGTTTTGCATCGGAGTTTGGGTTAGAATGACAGCGCAGGCTGAAAGGTGAACAAATGGAGATTTTTGTGCTATTTTTAACAAGATTTTTTTAGCGCTTTCCGTGCAACTGCAGCGTTTAATGTAACATACAGCATATGGGATTTATGTTTTATGAGTGCAATTAAAGATAATGACGCTCCCCTGTTGTACAGATTCAAAATTCCCATGTAAGATTCAAAAGCCATTCAAAACCTGTGTCAGCAGTCATAGATTTAAAATCCCACCTGCAATTTTTTGTTAATACTAAATAATATTAGTTTTACTATTTTTTACTTGTTTGTTTTTTGTTGTCGTTAGCTCTATTTTATTCCCAAATGACACAGGTCGGTATTTGTTGCAGCGAGTAGAAGCTGCAGTTATCTATTTGGCCGCACGATGTCGCTACCGACGCGCTTTTGACCCCTCGACACAATTGTGCCTGAGGACCATCAAGTGACCAGTCGCGGCTATTACAAAATTGTAAAAAAAAAGGGAAAAGTTTAAGGGTCACATTTTTTGGCTACCAAATCGTGAAAAAAGTTAAGGAAAACACACATGTGTTGGGCATGTGGTCTCAAAATCTATATGATTTTACACTACATTTGAAGCATATTAACTATTTGGAACGTCATAGCCTCACACTTCCCGAAGGACTTGAGTCTGTACCTCACAAATTCAACCGCATCTATAATCTGCCAAAGAAAATCATGTGTGTGCAATTACGTTCTCCTCTTTTTAGCGTGCATGTGACCACACTGGAATGTCGTGTGAGCCAAGATCATCATAGAATGAATTAATCAGATTCAGATTCATCTTTTAAATGGCAATTTGAAAACAGTTTTATGAATGCACAAAAACACATGATTGCTACATTTGATGCGCCACACCGAACGGGAAACTGCCCAACTAACAGAGAACGTTCTCAGAACATTGGGAAGTGTTCGGTAAACGTTCTCTCAAAGTTAATAAAACATTCTTACAGTTACGTTAGTAGATGTGTTTTACATTATGTATCTTATATGAAAAGCGTTATTAAGTGGTTAGTGGAACGTTGTAAAACATTTCAGAATTTAAAAAGTTTGAATAACGTTCTTATAGCCAAGCAATAATGTTAATACAACGTCTTAATGCCTTGAACGTTCCTAGAACATTCACAATATCAATTTGAACGTTTTTGTTATTTAAAGTAAACGTTAGGGAAATGTTCTTACAACCTATAATTGTAAGCAGGGGAGGCCTCCTTCAACAATAGTGTCAATGTCAGACTCCCATTTCCCAGAGTTCAAGTGATTTGAGAAATGCACAGGCTTTTCCAGAGTGCGGTCATGGGTAACCCTATCATGCTCCCAGCGTTCGGCTGTTCGTGATAGGGCACTGCCAATTCCTTTTGGGTGGGTTTCAACTCCCTCCGTCAGCTCCAGAGTCTTTGTATCGGGCTAAGATGACCCAGTTCTCTCTGGGTATTGTGTTGCAGACTCCAGCCAAGTCAGCGTGCGAGTGTGCGCGTCTGTGTGCGCGCAGGTCTGTGCTAAGCGCGCCTGTTGACAGGTATGATATAGAGTGCATCTGCCCCCAGAGCCCTCTCACACACAGCAGACAATTGAGTGCAGGATTGTAATGGGAGTGGGGCCCCTGGGGGCCGGCCGTGGGGCTGGGAGGGCCATAGCTCCTGTGTCACGGCTAGGCCGGTGTCAAGGTTTGGGTTTACGACAAACCCCCAGTCTCTCTCTCTCTCTCTCTCTCTCTCTCTCTCTCTCCACACACACATTCAGCATTACTAAACCATGTGCCTCAGAGATCTCTTGAGATTTTTCCCTGGAGGCCAATCCCTCATAATCAAAATTAATTGCCTGTCCCTGGAGCTGGTGTCAGGTTTCACTTTCTCTCCTTTTCACTTCTTGAGCACTGAACGTTTTACAGGCATATTGTCATGCACGTTTTGTTTACTTGCCAGTATTGTTTAATGTACACATCATTACTTAAAGAATTTACAACTTTTTATTTTTTTAGGAGCACGACTTTTGATGACATTTAAACGATATTACTTTGTGTACTGTAATGCAATGCATGAATGAGACTCGTCACTAACCTAATAAGAGTTTACAAAGAAAGCCTTAAAAGTGAAACATTTTGGTACAACGTGCTTAATTGTCTTTCTTAAGATGTATAACAGGGCGTATTTTGATTGAGTGAAAAGTGATTCTTTCACAATAAAACAATTTCCACAATATAGGTCGAAATATCACTATGCTTTTAAATAAATGATGTTTTTGGGTTACAAAAGTTAATGGGTTCCTGATTTATTTCTTTTGCATTGATTAGATTTTCCTAAATGCCGCACCTCCTGCGGAGTTTCGTTTGCCTTTTATAACCTGGATTGGATTTTCTAATTTAGGAGTGGAATTATCTGCTGTGTAAACAGTTTTGTGCTGCATTTCCTGCAGACCGGCTTAAGACTGCGAGTCAACAGACCGGCTTAAGACTGCGAGTCAACAGACCGGCTTAAGACTGCAAGACAACGCTAGCAGTCGACCGGGGGATCGCACACACAACTGAGAACAAATCGTATTTAAGTTTCAGAAGGTTTATAATGCACGTTATTTATCAAAGACTTTCTTTCAGTTGTATAACAATCAGACCAGCTAACAATTTCAGAATGTTTTCCTAATGTTTCCATTAAGTAACAAAAACACTAAAAAATGTATTTTAAATGTTCTAGGAATGTTCACAACAACCAGTTTTTAGACATTGTATTAACAGTATTGCAGTATTGTTATTGAAACATTTTTTAACTCTGTAATCTTTTTAAAACATCCCACTAACAACTTATATAAGTTTTTGATATATATAACGTTAAAAACGTTGCACTAACATTACTGCAAGAACATGTTTGATAACCTTCTGGGAACATTCCGTTATCTGGGAGATCACTTCCAATGTATGATGGTCTCATGGCCCAGATGTTTTGTGGGTAATTTGTGATTGTTTGTGCCTGTTTCCCACTCAAACATTTAGAATAAATAACAGCCCCACCCCCTTTCATTGCTTGCTTCTCCCATACACACACACACACACACACACACAAACAGGCCCATTAGCATCTGATATGATGATACACATCATGTTAGTAAATGAATGGCTATGACTGGCCCACCCCCAACCTGCAAATCAATGCAGATTCACTTCACCTCCTTATCACGGCCATCCTTAATTAAGAGCCATTAACATTCTCACACCTATGCTTCAGACCGCTCGCTCGGCGGGTTCCAGACCCCTCGCTGTCAGGCTTGAATAAGTAATGCGCACATCCAATCACAGGCCGGAGTGCAGCAGGCTGGACCTGAGCCAAATGGTGCCAGACCCCCGACCCGCCTGCACGTGCAGCCAAGAGGAGAGAGAGGAGCTTTATTATGTTTATTGTGTGCATGTAATGTTTATTAATGCTTGGGTCTTGTAAACCTTTGTTTATCATGCCAATAACACTTGTGGGAATATTGAATTTTGACATATGTAGAAGGGTGTGTGTGTGCAAAGGGTGTGTGTGTGTTTGAGACCCAAAAAAGCTTCTGGTAATGAGTCCCCAGCTAACAGGGAACATGTTCTGTAATAGTTCTCTAAAGATGCAAAAACATTCTTGCAGTGACGTTAATCAAAGTATTTTTTTACGTCATATATCATATATCAAAAACTTTCTTTAAGGTGTAGGTGGAATGTTTAAAAAACGTTACAGAATTAACAAAATATTTGAATAGTGTTTATATAACCAAACAATATCGTTAATACAACGTCTAAAAACTTGACGTTTCGAACGTTCACAGAACATTTTCAATAACATTTTTGTTACTTAATAGAAACGCTGTTACAACCTAAAATTGTTAGCTGGGTCGGTGGTCATTGCCTGGGGGCAGCTGCTAGCAGTTCT
>JAZGTJ010007979.1:0-21839 GCA_036877575.1 Botia almorhae | reverse complement strand
CACACACACACACACATTATTATGTTTCTTATCATTTGTAAGATGTTCAGGTCAGGAATCTTTTGGCATCTTTTCAGCATGTTTTTAACTTTCTTATGAATGCTACATTGCATCATCACAGTGGGTCCCATCAGATGTCTTGGTGTATATGTGTTGACATGAGACGGTCATAGCTGCACAAAGTGTACTCCACAGTGTGATGTCTAAGCTTGTTTGCGCTCTGCCGCGTGTGCTTTCCTACTGACCAAATATTTCCATTTCCCAAAGGGTGTGAGAGCCCAAAAACGTTAAAAATGGCATCAGCATTGTCAGGAAATATGATATCCACTCAGAAGAGTAGCGAACCTTAAATGTATGAGTGATACAGACCTTCAAATATTTTAATAATAGCTCACATGTATTCAAAATCAGTTTGATAGCAGATTTTTGCACTATCCGGGCAGTACAGTCAAAAACACGTAGCAAGAACACAGGAGGTACACAGAGTGAAAATGTATAAATGCTAAACGGACTGTGTTTCCATCAAAGCATTGCTGTTGTGAAGGAGAGCTCTAGATTTCTCCAGATATCTATTTATAACAGCTGACTTTGCCACAGTGAACTGCCCGGGCAGCTGTGGACTCAACATCTCCTTCTCCACAGTGTGTTTTGTTCATCTTGTCATATTGTCTTCTCTCACATTAGTCTGACGTGACTTAACTTCTCTCTTAACACAAACACCACTAAACTGACTGTAAAACAAAACAGCTTTGGGCGACGTTGCCCTGCCCATCAAATGAGCTCACACAGAACCATTTTTTGCCTTGATAAAAATCAATGAAATATGAAATATCCCTCAGTGTTTTGTAATGGGACCTCAGCAACATGATTTATAAAATGTAAATGAACTGCTTTAATTTAAGCCACGATTATTGAATCAACCCGGCAACATTAATTCACACCCATGGAAGTTATTTATATGGGTCAGAGCAGGTTAAACCTATTGGATTAAGCAGATGTGTGGTAAGACACTTTGGTGTACTTTAGTGTGGTTTTAACCAAACTTAAAACATAAAGCAAGCGAGATGCATTAGACACCAGCTCAGCTTTCCACCTAAAATATTTTCTACTGTAAACCCCTGGAGAGTATTCTCTCTGATCTGTAAAAATCCCCCTGAACACACAATAGACATGTGAGTACCTTTTTCCATTTCCTAATTCTCTTGTCTGAACCATCTGTGGGACTGACTTTAATGTGCCTCTGTGGCTCATTTTGACATTAATATAATATTTTCTTGGAAAATCATCTGCCAAATAATGTGCTTTTTCTAACACAGTTTTTTGGATAGTGGTTCACAGCTCAATGACTATTTATAAAGTGAAGCTTTGACATGAGTAAGACTCACAATAAATTAATCCTTCCTGTTGCGGTTTGTTCCAACATTAGACTCTGTTACTCCAAAGTAAAGAAACAGGAAAAATTTGTTCACAGAGGCCCTGAATGACTGAAGAACTGCCGGGCTGCACAAGATTGTTGGTGTGTGTTGAAACTAAAAACTTTTTAGAGAGTCTATCACACCCTAAACGTCCAGATTAGAATCTATATTCTAGTTTACAGAGTCTACGAGGGTACATCATCCTAGACTTTCTACACTCTTAAAAAGAATGGTTCTTTAACAGTTCTTTACATGTTTACATGTTAAAATCTCCTCTCATCAAAAACTTTTTTGGCAGTGCATGCGGACTGTTCCCGGAAGGCCTCTGTCCTGGAGAATTTGGTTCCAAGCATAATCCAACACACATGCTTGGAATATTAAAGTAATCCTAAAGACCTTCATTAACTTGTGCAGTTGTGTTTGATTAGGGTGAAAGCTAAGAAGGTCCCAGGACAGTGGCCTAGGACCAAAGTTGAATAGCCCTGCTATTAAGGGTTATTGAGTTCCTATATGGTTCTTTGGAGATGATTAAAGAACTTGAGATCAATGTGTTGGTATCTGTGTTATTTAAAGAAGTTCACGCACTAAAGAATAGTGATTTCTTTGTGAAGCTGCTGTGGAGTCAGACTCTTTTGCTTCTAATAGAGGTTATTATTTCATGCAGACAGAAGGTAGCTATCCAAGCTTGGCTCTTGTAGTTTTGTATTTCTGTGTATAACGCTCTCAGCAGGGATACAGAACTGTATGCGGTTTGCTAAATGCATTGCAGATGAGTTTTAAAGACATTAGTTATGCTAGTCCAGTGCTAAAAACAAATGAGGTGTTTTTGTTTTATAACTTGAACTTCGTTTCATTCATTACGTCATTATGAATAAAAGATGGAGTAGATGTAAAATCAGAAAAGCTAAATCAGTTCCTTTTAAATATAAGCATGGGAACTTCCTTGGTCAAGTCAAAATGGCAAAATTCATCCCAAAATGTACAATTTATGAGCCAGCTTGAAAACAACCATTTTCCCTTTCTTCCTACAAAACAATAATATCAAAATTATTTTTTGAAGAATGTTAGTTAGATGTTAGATAGCGACGTTGGACTTTTTTGCTCCACAAACCAAAAATTCTTTATACAAAAGCCTTCCTGTTGACAAAGACGTTATACAGTGTGCTCATAACAAAGAATACCAAAGAAGAGGTTAGAAAAACACCTTTTAAAAGCATAAAACTATGACTTAATCAAAGACCGTCTGGCCAAGTTCTGGTGGGCTTCGTGGACTGCTTGGCCCTTACATGCATTAAATAGCATCTGCCAATCAAATCACTTCCACGTTCAGAGTCGTCCAATGTTGGAGACTCTCAAAGGGTATTGGTGCTGTTTTTTCCTACTCAGAGCTCTACGGTCATTGGAGCCCAGAATTACTCAATATGTGCACACACAGAGACTCACCTGTCACAATAAAACACAGATTTAAATGCTAAACTGCTCAACTCTAATATGTCAGTATGATTTCATCCATACCGTTCACTTGGTAAATTAACATACTACAAGGCAACTTTCATTCCCAAAATGTTTTGCTTTGCATTTCCTGCATTTACAGAGTTACTTCTAAAAAAACATGCTTTATCAGTCCATCCATTTTTGCACAACTCCGCGATTCCCCATCCAAACTCATACTGAACACAGATCAGTTGTCCTTAACAAACATTATTACATGTGCACCCTAAAAAACAGGCTGAAATGGTACAGTAAGTCTTTTGTCTAAGAATTCCTTCAAAAACATCAAGGCATATTTAGTTTTGTTCTAGCTCTTTTCAACAGGAGTAATCTGGTGTTGCACAGAAGGCCAGACAAAGAGCGAATGGAAAAGACAGAGAGAGAAACAGAGATGTTTATGGTTAGCCAATCAAAATGGCAGAATTTGAATTGAATGTGAATTAAGATTTACGGTAAATGTTCAGTCAGGCATTTCTGTGTTCACACTGCATATATTCTAAAAGAGCACAGAAAAATAATCACTGCAACATCTTTTGTGTCATTCTCAGTGCTGGTTATATTCACAGCCACTCTGTGCTCATGTTCATTTATTTTTCTGTGTCGCTGTGATTATTGTTTTGGTGAGATCATTATAATTCCCTCATTATAAGTGTTCTGTTCTGTTACGCAGTTGTTTGTTTGCATTACCTGCAGCCAATTGCTGGATTTATTTGGTATTTTAAAGGTCTGTGTTTTGTAAAGTGACATTTTTGCTGAAAGCATATCACCATTTTCCAAACAATGGACTTTTTGCTCCTTTTAAAGGTCACACAAATTAAATCATCTAGTGAGCTGAAGTAAGTAAACAATATCATGTCAGCAATAATAATCACCATTAAACAGTGTAATTTGCATATAATCAAGCATGACCACAGCTATCTTCACTGATCCAGCCAGTCATAATAGAGCATGTAAGTCTGTTTTAAGTAACTGTGGTTTTGGGTTAAATTGCTATGATTTACTGTAGTTGATATATTGCTGTATACTGTAATAAATTGTGGTTTAAGGGTTCAGCTGCCTTTAACCCAGAAATTATTTATAATGGCCTGTTAAAACAGCTGCTTCTGTCCGCAAAAACACAACTATGTTCGATTGTTAGTCAAAGACTCGTTACGTTTATAGTATGTTTATATTTCAGCATCTTGATTCAGCAATAGAAATACAGGAATCCAAAACTGTATCCCCACTGTAAGTTTTCATAGAACCGCATCAGAACACATGCTCAGTGCACAGTCATTCGCAAACATTTACACTAATATTACTTTGTGGATCGCTGGTCTCTCTCTTCACTCATGAATCTAGTTGTGCCAGACAGTTGGCAGGGACTGTCTTTAATCTTTAGCACACTTGCGAGACACTTTGGACTTTGAAGTGCATACTATGAGTGTTATATGGCAAAATGTGGACTTCATCCAGCTCAGACACACTGTGTTCACTCAGAGCAGTAATACAATTTTACTGGATGTACATAAACAGGTGAAATGTTAGTGAACGATGTTATTCAGCCTCATAAACTGTTTGACTTTATAGCAAGCTAATAGCATGCATTAAAGGCATGCAATAAAACTGATAACAGCTCTTTATTCATTACTTGTGATCACCTGTGAAGTTTTTATGAAGTTAGCTGATAGATATAATCAGTGCTTTTAATGCTCTATCTAACACATGTTAAATACTGTCATTGACTGTAATACTGTCATGACTTTCACCCTCCCTCTCTCTCTCTCGCTCTCTCTCTTTCTCTTAATGAGCAGATTAGCACATGATTACCTTCTGCTGTGATCTCCAAGCGGCTCAAGACACTTCATGATCTCTTATGCATTTCTAAGTCACTGTCAACAGGTGTTGAATAAGCATTTAAAACACAACATTTCTGTCTGAAAGCACTTGTAATTTCTGTGAAATCTGAAGGAGGCAACTGTCTAGCTGAAAATACTGTATAATTAATATGCAAATGAATGTAACTTCAAAAATCATTTATATGACATTTATTTGTCTCTTCCACATGTAAGATGAAAGATACAATATTTCTGACATTGTGAAGTAGGCTGGGTAAACACACACAAGAGCATTTTAGCATTTAAATGTTTAAAAATGAACGTATGAACATCTGTGACCTGTGGAAACATTGACTCCGGCCCTTTAAATTATTGAAAATTATTGCTTTGCATCACACCCCACTAAACCTTGAGTGTCCATTAGTTTCCAGTAACTAACAGACTGTTGTTGTCTTTCCATACTTAAACAAGAGTAATGAAATGTTTTATTTTACATGTATACAGTAATTCCACTCATTCGTTTTTCAGTTTTCGCCTACAGCAGATTCTTTGACACACATATCTGATAAATACAACTGTAGTCAACACAAACACAGTAAAAACAGAGAACAGAAGCAAAAGCACATCCACTGAATGGTACGAGTACCATGACATCGTGTACAACTCAGAGCGTAAGTGTGAAGCACCTTTATGTCTAATCACATGCTCGATCCAGAAGACGGCTGTGTCTAAAGGCCTCATGGGTTGGTCCTTGTGCAACCTGGAGATCCTCTGCATGTTTGTTCTGTAGGAGGAATTGCTAATCAATTCCTGAAGGACTTGTTTAAAAGTATGACTATTTACCTCTGACAGCTTAAGAATTATCCCGCCTCCTTTCTCTTGAACACGGAGTAAGTTATCAAACTGGTCGAAGAACAAAGGAATGCCCAGAATTGGAACTCCATGGTACATTGCCTCCTGCACTCCATTGGTTCCTCCGTGTGCCACGAAAGCCCTGATTTTGGAATGTCCCAGCAGGTCATTCTGTGGCATCCATTCCACTATAAGAGTGTTGTTGCCAACAGTGGCTGGACGGGGTCCAAGATTTCTCCAGATAACTTTCTGTGGTAAACTTGCGAACGCGGCAGCAATTGCGTTTGTCATGTCAGTGGGGAGGCTTTTAACCAGCGTCCCCAGAGACATAATGACAAAGCCATGGTCCCCTGAGCTCTGCACGAAAGCTTCCAAATCCTCTGAAAGAGGCTTAGAAGGTTTGCTTTGAAATCCGCCCATGTACACGACGTTCGGCATGGTGGGTCTTGGAAACTCAAAGACAAAATCGACCCTCATGAGCCAGATATCAGCAGCTTGCGTGAGACTGACGATGTCCTTCTTTTCATCTAAGTATTTATCTATCAGAACATCATAATGTGGACCAACAACAAACTTATTCTGGAATAAAATAAAGCTGTAAAACAAAACATTTTTAACCCTTTGAGTAAAACTCATTTTATCCGTATGGCCAGTGCCTGGTAAAGGAACGTAAGACATGGGGGATGGAGCTATGGAAAAATGTCCCTCACCGCTGGTGGTCCATCGCACATTGAGAACAAGAGGAAGTTTCAGGAAGTGGGCCAGAACCACACCACCTGCTATGGCGGGATCTGTGAGAACCAGGTCATACCGCTCATCTCGGAGTCTTTTCACAAGCATCTCGTCTTTGAAGATGGACGACAGCATGTTACAAGCTAAATGATGTGCTTTTGACAGCATGGAGAACAGATCTGCTTGAAGCTTTAAGAAGGACAATCCAGAGGACTTGCCTCTTTCTATCTCTATGGTTTTCCATAAATACTCATCCCAGAAGTTTTCAAATTCATTCAGTTCGTCTGGGATCGTGATGGAAGAGTAGAAAGGGGAGTTTTCCGTGATGTACCAGCTGGATTTGGGACGGATGACAGTGATGTCATGACCCCTGGTGTGAAGCTCCTCTATCAGAACTTTCATATTGACCCAGTGACTGCCATCCACAGGATACACCAGAACTTTCCCTCCACTGCAGCTCCGAGTGAAAACAGACAAACCCCAGAATAATCCAATCAGGATGAAAGGTCTCCGTTTGGAAAATGACATCATTGTACTGAAAAAAATAATAATAATTTAATACTACATAATAATACTACATGCCTCCATGCATACTACTGTACATACACTATTTAAGCAATTAAAAATCCTATTACTTATTACTACACAAATGAACACAACTGTAATAACAAACACAGCTAAACACTGTAGTTACTAACTGACAAATCTCTTCATTTAATTGTTAATGAAAATGCGAAGACCAGCACGTGCGTAAAGATTCCACAGCTCCGTTCATCTGAGCCAGTAAGTTCAAATTTCAACCTTATCCGAAACTTTTCAAAGTCCAGATATATAACTAACAGTCAGATCAATAATTAACAGGCAGATGCTGCACATTAACATGCATGACACAGATTTACACTGACACACACATCTGCTACATGGAATGAAGATGTGTGCCACACCTTGGTTGAACATTTGATTCAGCTGATATATCGCACATGTTTGCCAGCAGTTCAGGCAACATGCACAAAGCTGAGACACTGAGTGTTTGTGCCATCTGGCTGCCAGTTTGTATAGCGTCATCCAATTCAATCAGTCATTCCTCTTAACCACGAGCTAATGCATTATGTATGAATGCAGACACGTACACATGTGCATACACATACACACTCAGACTGCACAGGTAATTGTGTGCGCAGGCTATGCATGTAAAGACAGAACTCATATTATGATACTGACTTATTTGGCTCTAAATATCCCGGCCCTCAGGACAAAGTATGAATCAAAGATAAAGAATAAACGGATGAATACAGGAGAGTGACAGATTGTATAAAGGTCAAACATGCTGTTTGTGTTTTACCAGCATTTTGAATGATCCCAGAATGATCGGAAATGCCCCCAGAATATCCAGGATGTGAAATTAAAAAATACATTTTTGCTGTAGTGAGGTATGCTCCTATTTTTACTTTCTATTTGCTTTCTATTTTATAAAGGACGTGAACTTTATTTCTAAAAAAATGGCTAAGAGCCCCCCAAACTGCATTCTCCAAAGGCACCTCAAAGTAAATCTAAGAGTGGGTCACCAATGACAACCAGTTCACAAAGAAAGGATATAGACTCTTATTTGGTTATTTTAAAGGTGACACTTCACATCTCGGTCTGTTTCTCAAGCTGCCAACACAATTAGATATTTGAGGGAGATATTACTCAAACGAGTATCAAAGTAGCACAAAAACTTTAGTCACACATTGTGGGGCAATGAGACAAAACCATGTTTTGTCCCTCAGGAGCTGTATTCACTCACCATTGGCAAAGCTTTTCCTTCTTCAGTTTAATATCATCTTTTAAAAAACTGCATCTGAATACAAAGCCAGGAACAGCACTGTGGTTTTAATTATGTGGTATTACACAATGTCTTTGTGGAAGCTGGTCACTATGGCATGCGATACAATCCACTGAAAATATGGACACAATAGATGTGAACGGTCCAACAGTGAGAGGCAGGAATACATAATACATAATCCTGTTTCCATGTGCAATGACCCTCTATAAAGTCATGAGGAAACAGAAACACAACCAGCCAGAACTACATTTTAATGCATGATCATCTTATTCTTACTGTTTTCATGTGTTTTCATCTAATGTTTTAAATATATGCTGGTGGATTTTATAGGTTTTTTTCTTGTTTTCTCATGGTTGGCTGAATGATGTCACTCTTAGATTAGAGCAATTAGTTTCACATGAGAATCTGTGCATGCAGCAGAACCCTCTTTTTCTACAGCAAAATACTCCTATATTTGTCTTTGAGCATAAATATAGACATTAGACAAGGGGCTTAATTCACTTTTTATTTACAAATATGTTCATCATACATTGACCTTAACGAAACATGTTTGAAAGTTTGTGATGTCATACATTGACCTTAACAAAACATGTTTGAAAGTTTGTGATGTCATACATTGACCTTAACGAAACATGTTTGAATGTTTGTGATGTCACACTTTGACCTTAATGACAGTTTAAATGTTTGTGATGGATTAGATGTTGTTTGTTTTAAACCATAATTTGACGAATCACACATTCAAACCTGTCTAGCATTCTGACTCCTCACTTGAGGAAAAATTACTTTATGAATCATGAACTGTGCATTCGAAAAGTCCAAAACAAATAAACTAAAATCTTAGATAAATAACTGTGAGACTGAACATAACCCGTCTTACTGTGTTATGACATTGTTTGTAACAAACACTGTATTCTGTTAGCATTACAGCCTGTGGAGGTTTAAATACAGTTGTGCTAAGAGTGTGTTTGAAGTTGATTTAGTTGAAAATGATGTCTGGAGATCTCCAGTGATGTCAATAAACAAAGGACATTTTGGAACGTTTCAACGCACAATCCAGAGGGTCAAGGGAAGTCCCTAAGCGGAAGTAACGCCTTTCCAGGAACACTTTGATGCATTCAAAGTCTTTTTTGCCTTTTCAAATGACAAAACATCTTCATCTCTAGAAACAAGATCAGCTGTTTCTCATCAGAGACCGGCTGCAGCGCTGTAAATGATCACAGTTGTTCTAAAGGAGGGACTGAATAATGACTTTTATTCATACTGTTAAAGATCTGGAAGTGACTGATCACCAGGCAACCGCCAGGATTAGGAATAATAATAATGAGCAGCATTAAAGCCCGCAGGATTTGCTAGTCAATCCATGTTTTTTATTTTCAAGTTTTCAGGGTTCAGGACAGTTTTCTCTCTTGGCATGCGCTTTGGGAGGGTTATAGTTATAAATGAGACATGCGGCTTATATACTATGGGTGAAATCCAATCAGAAGTGAGCATTACTTTAAATTGCAGAGAGCAAAATGTGTCTCATAATGTGACAGTTTTAATACACGTGGCAAACTGAGCAATCGAGAAACAAGTCTTTTAAATTGAGAAAAAAAGTATTTTTCTTTATCTGAAATCACTGATCTGTTTGTGCGGCACAAAGCGGCTTTTGGAATTCACCTATAGTGTCTCTATAGTGTATACACTCTGCCTAATACACGCTAAGTTAATACTAAAGTTAAAGATGATCTATGGCAACAGGCACAATCAAGGATTTAATAAGCTATATTTTGTATTTCACCATTGTGGTTATCTACATTTGTAAGTACATTGTGTTGTCTAAATAGCTTAAGATATAAACTAAGTATTACATATTAACTTTATTTATTCGTGCTATTTTAAAGACTGAAAGGAAAGTACTAGCCGATCGCCCGTCACTTGATGAGAATGCATAAATTAGGATGTTAATAGAAAGCTCTGATTTTCATATACGTTTATCGCCACCTAGTGGTTGAATATTAGAAGCGCAGTCTCTCAATCCCATCCTGCACCGCGATCACCGCGCCGACTCCGAGTCCGAGCTGTCTGCTGCCAGCCAGGGGCGGACATGTTGGGGCGGCTTGATAGAGGACAGTACACTATATATTTCTGATTTTACCGGTGAAACGGACGACAAAGCAGAGACGGAACATCATGGATGCCGTCAACGCTTTTAATCACGAGGTTTGTGTGCGTTAAACATGCAGAAGAATGACTAAGATCGCAGCTATGAGAGCACAAGCTATCAGTGTCTTGCTATGGCCCATGCCAGAAGAAGGCCTCTGTATTTATAATACGCAGCTGCATGGTGCCAACTTGCATCTGTCTTGTCAAACAAACGTATTGTGTAAAAACGCCTTTGGTCCTTTTGGTAAATGTTAGTCGATTTGCTGAGATCAGCTGTATTTCGATGCTTTGTTGACCATGTAGACCGGCTAGCCATCTAGCTTACTATAACACACACAGTATAATCAGTAGTTTTCTTTAACCACGTTAGTGTGTCTCTTTGATTATTTAATACCCCAACTACCCCAACGTATAAATACTCTTCTTTGCCTGGGGAATAAGCAGACACAGCCAGACTTACATCTGCTTACGTTGCATGTTTACAGTCTAACTGTATACAACGTGAGTGCACGTTACCTTGTGTCTGTGAGTCTCCAGCGTTTAATAGTTCATTCTGGGTAACAGCCTGTTAAACTGAAATCTTAATATAAGTTTACTGAAACTCGAGATCAGTTGTCGTGCCCGGAAATGCATGACTGTCAAAATTGAATGGGATTATATTCTACACGTTGGCTGTGCTTTATTCTGATTTTTGCACCGAAACAGTCGTACTACAGTTTTGCATGATAATATCCCATCATTTGTGTGACAACTGGCTTGAATAAAACGGCGTGTTGTTGTTACTGTACCTTTAAGACTTTCACATGCAAATTACCGATTATGATAATCATAATGCATATGTTCTGTCTTATTCTATAGCAGGTTCACATAACATTCATGATCAGATTAGATCTTATTATGTAAAACTGTTTGTTATATAATAGAGAGCTACACAATGGACAGTATAATAAATTTCACTGTAAAATCTTGTGTGTCTTAGTGGTCTACAGTATATAACTGTAAATTTCTAAACAGTGTTTTAAATTATGCAAAACGTTTACAGTTAATTAAAAGGACAGCTGTTTTTTTGCATTGTATTGAAATATGTATTATATTGTGAAACATTACAAAAACTGTGTCAGTCAAAAACTGATGGTATGAGATGATAACGCTGTTAGCTTTAAAATTCATAGCAAAACCATGATGTTATAGTGCTTTTGTTCGCTATAATGTTTTCCAAACTTTGCGGGTCGCTTCCATGCCAACAAAGCATCAAGTAGACAGCAGTTTTCATTATAACTTTCATTGAGAGATTTCTACCTGCTTCACATTAACATTACTGTATTCACTTCAGTTGTTCTCTTTGATGGACACCAAGCCTCCCATCTCGAGGGCCAAGATGATCTCTATCACCAAATCTGCTATAAAGGCCATTAAAGTAAGCTCAGCTTCTACAGTACAGTAATATCACTCAATAGGACTGATACTAAATGCTGATTTGGTAGTGTAATGTTTGTGTAGATACTTCTGAGGTTTCTAAAAACGAATCCTGGAAACTTTGACATAAACCTAAAACATTTACCTTAATCTTCTCATTTTTCCTCAGTTGTACAAGCATGTTGTCCAAATTGTTGAAAAGTTCATAAAGAAGGCAAGTACCCATCTAAACTCACAACAAGATGGTTCAAAATGATTGTTTTTACACGACATCGATCAATTTTACTGAACAACGTTGTGTGTTTTCCTCATATCAGTGTAAACCCGAGTACAAAGTTCCAGGACTCTACGTGGTGGACTCCATCGTGAGACAGTCCAGACATCAGTTTGGAGCAGATAAAGATGTCTTTGGGCCGAGGTTTACCAAAAATATCACAGGAACGTTTGAGAACCTGTGCTTGTGTCCCACAGAGGACAGGGTGAGGAAACAATGCTTTTCCGGTCAAACATCTGTCTTCTCCTTCACGTGCCCTCATTGTTAGGTGGAAATGGTTCGAGAAGGTTCTCTCAGTGTCTGGAAGAATGATTGTGATGTTTCTCCTTCAGAGTAAGATAGTGAGAGTGTTGAATCTGTGGCAGAAGAATGGCGTGTTTAAGATCGAGGTCACCCAGCCTCTCCTGGACATGACCGCTGGATCCAGCAGCTCAACAAGCATAGACAACATCCCTGATGGGGGTAAATACCGTCTTTCTGGTAGAAGATACGGTATTTTCGATGTGTAAACCGTAAACGTGTTGCTATGCAACCTAAACAGCGATAGGCTGTGGCTGCTGTGTATAAGCCATGGCTAATGACCAATCAGCATCAAGGACCGGAACTATGCGATTAACTTAATTATCATTATATTCCTGCAGCGTCTCCGCCGTCTCCAGTGAGAGAGTCTCATCCTGCGGTGACATCAAACTCCATCGCAGCAGCTGCGCCTCAGCTTCAGAACTCAGATGCACTTGCAGCTGTGGCTCAGCTGATTCAGTCTTCTCAAGGACAGAAGGTCAGTCACCAGTTCTGACTCAGTGCAGCTGATTCACTGCAGCTGATTCACTGCAGCTGATTCACTGCAGCTGATTCACTGCAGCTGATTCACTGCAGCTGATTCACTGCAGCTGATTCACTGCAGCTCAGCTGTGTTCACCACACATAACAACATTGTTGGGCTTGATTCTGATTGTGAGGCTGTGTCTGGAATTGCCCCAATACCCTTATATTAGTGCACTGTTAAGGGCACAGCCATTTTTAGTGGTGTCTGAAACCATAGTGGACATTATTGATCGCCCTCATTTAATCCCATGATGCATCACAAAAACGATTGTATAATTTACACTGAGTTGCTAGTGCTACTCCTCCACCAGGAGGGCTGTGTGGTGTAATATTAAGAGTCGAAGGATTAAAAGATGTTCATGGATTCATTGTTTTTTGAAGCTTCAGCAGATTTTGCAGAACTTTCAGGCTCCAGGGAAACCTCAGTCTCCAGCTGTGGACGATAACAAGACTCACATCCAACTGCCAACCCCATCAGTGACTGCAGCCCCCTCCACCCTCATACATCAGCACCTCCATCACACTCCACAGGCATTGGAGAAGAAAGCCACCTTCGACAAGGTAAAAACAGATACATCTTACAGCAGTGCTGACAAATGGTTTCCTTTTTCTTGTGGAGGTTAAAGCTGATTGGCCATTTGCTAAGCCCCACCCACCTTTGATTACTGGTGCCCTCTGAGACAAGCTGTTCAGAATGTAAATGAATTCCATGAACAGTGTGATGTTCTGTAAAATGTGCTTATAAAGTAGTGACCATTGAACAGATAATAACTGGGCTGGAATCTTAAAATTTGTTAAATTATGTTGTGATTAAAAACTGCAGAGACTGCTAATTAGAATCAAGGCACAAATGAGAAACGGCTCATTTAATTGCGATTGCAACTGATAATCTTCATGTAAGTGAACTGTTAACTGTGCCTAGCATGCTTACTGTAGTGCTGTGAAATTAATCTTCCTATTATAACCTGAATCAGTACATAAATGACTTCTGTGCATTCTGTCAGTCAGTAACATTCAGCCCAGCGTACACAAATCTGTTTGTGTTCCACGGAAGAAAGTGATTTGAAATAAACTGTTCAAAGATTCATAGATATTGTGAAAAGAAAAAGATATTGTTCCTTTTCTCTTTCTAGACACTTCTGGATCGTTTTGACTATGATGATGAGCCAGACGCTGGTGAGGAGGTCAAGAACGATGAAGCATCATCTAGTCAACCTAATTTGTGAGCAGATTTGTATTATGAAACGTTGAGTTAATTAACTGTACCAGCGGCGGTTGTGCTGTCTGTCACAATGTATCCTGCGTCAGCTCCTCAGAGTTGTGTTTTTCTGAAGTGTGGTCGGCAGATATTTATCTGAGGATTTATGATCAATTTAAAACCATCTGCATATTGGTTGTAGCAAGAAACTAGCCAATATAATTTATAATTCATCTTAATATCATATCATAATATCAATATGTCTCATAATTTTTAGGTTTTAATTAACTATGTGAGTGATATCAGAATAAGTTTGTTAAAATAGTTAAAATATTGGCCAGGCATTACTATCTGTGAATCTCTGTGCAGAGGAATTCCTGAGCAGACTCCTGCAGGCTTTCCTTCAGCCAATCAGATGCAACACTTTCAACAACATATGATGGCTGTATCCCAACACCAACAGGTACGTTATAATGCTGACAATTTAAAGCTAGTTTAATGACATATGCATATGTTCAATGTTTTTTTGATATTATCCTGTAATTAAATAAAGGCTTTGGTTACTATTGGCGTGTGCTCAGGTTGTTCTGCCTTCAAATGGTCCGGTCCAAGGATTTGGTCTTATGACCTCTCAGCCTTTCCCAGGCATGATGCCTCCGATGGGGCAGCCGCATGCAGCTTTCCCCCCCCAGAACGACACCTTCAACCAGCACATGGCTGGACATCAACAGCAGGTAAGATCATTCAAAAATATGAATCAGACTAAGCAGTGAATTACTTTGCGATTTGTTCTGTAAGTAATTGATGCGACCAGTTTTCTATGACTGTTAATTGTTATAATGCATTGAACAGGAAATGTCAATCAATTTGGATGCAACCGCAAGTCATTATCCTAATGACAGGAGGTCAAGGTCACATTCAGGGTCAAGGTATGTACAACAAGCTTAACAACACTGACATCAGCTTTGTCAGCTTTCTTTGAGTCCTCCTACCAAAGCTGCCACGCTTATGTCAACACTAGTCTTGCGTCAGACCTGAGAGCATCATGGCACTTGTTTTTCTCAGGTCACCAAAAAGAAGAAGGTCTCGGTCAAATTCTCGCAGCAGACGAATGCGGCACCGCCGGTCTCGATCCCATTCGCGAGAGCGCCGGCATCAGTCGCCTCACTCGCGTTCTGAGGAAAGGAGAGACAGGGAGAGGGAACGAGAACGAAGGCAGAAAGGCCTTCCACCTGTAAAAACTAACACTCTCAGTGGTAAGCAGAGATGCATTACCTATATTAGCCACGAGGGCGGCAGCACTGCTCTCATATATCATTGTTAACGGTTGTATGGTCAAATGCTTATAATATCCCTCTCTTTCAGTGTGCAGTACAACTCTGTGGGTGGGTCAGCTGGATAAAAGGACGCAGCAGCAGGACGTGGCTTGTCTGCTAGAGGAGTTTGGGCAGATAGATTCAATTAACGTAAGTTCAACGTAACGTTTTCATGCATTCTTTGCGTTACATTAAATTTCTCTTCTAAGGTTTGTCTTGGTCTTTCTTGTCTTGTCTTGGTTTTGGTAGATGATCCCTCCTCGTGGTTGTGCCTACATCGTCATGATTCACCGCCAGGATGCCTACCGAGCTCTGCAGAAGCTCAGCAGAGGTCCATACAAAGTCAACCAGAAAGCCATTAAGGTACCAAATAATTGTTTTATTTGGAGGTGTTGGAGTTATTTGAAGTGTAACATTTTCTTCATTTGATTACATGGTTACTAGGGTGTAACAATAATCAAAACCGAACTCCAAAGCTGCTCAAAAGCACCCACCCATGTCCCACAGTACTTTCATGATATACCGAAAACCTCCCTTCCCTCACCCAGCTCTAGCCCATTGTTAGGACCACATTTTACTCTGATTAAGTAGTAATAAGGATCTGATATTCAGTGGGGTTTTTTGCGCAAAAAATACAACAAATTCCAATTTAAGAAGTTTAAGATCAAAAATTCAACGTTTATGAACATTGTCCGCTAACTGCAAATTAGTTATAAATAGAATATTACTGCAAGTATATTTTAAAAACAACACAAATGAACACATTGCTGTTGATTTCAGCACACTGTTCTAAGAAACAAGTATAATATGTATAGTATAATAATGTATAATATGACATAGGTCTATGGCTGGTTTACTGGAGGGTTTGTAAGACATTGTGCTTTATTTAATTACATAATACATATAGCAAAGAAACACTACAGAAAACACTGAATTGACTGAAGTGAATTCTACTTAAAATGTAGGGATAATTTTTTATGTCTTTCTATGCAATTCCCCCTTACTGGCTTTAAGTATCAAGTATTATGAAGTTTAAAGTCAATCTAGTGTTCTTTAGCTAGTTCTTTAAAATACAGCGTCTGTGAATATTCAAAGTATTTCCACATCAAATATGCATTGGTATGTTTCCCAGATTGCCTGGGCTCTGAATAAGGGCATTAAATCAGAGTTAAAGCAGTACTGGGATGTGGAGTTAGGTGTGACATACATACCCTGGTCCAGGGTCAAACAGGATGACCTGGACGTGTTCAGAGAAGGAGGAATGCTGGATCCTGACTCCCTTTCACCAGGTAGCAGATTTATACCCTTTGCTATTGGTTTGCTCTAGGCATTGAGGATGCATTGCTTTTTTTATGTGATTTCCCATTTGTCGCGAGGCAGAGTGGAGAAGCTCTCAGACTGAGCTGGAGAAAGCTGAGGAGTCTCAGAATGGCAGGCCTGAGGTGGGAAAGGGGGAGGAGACGCCTGCAGTGGTACCTATGCAGGTAACTTGCAACCAATAGCTAAACTAAACTTATCACGGTTAACCTTTGACCTGAAAGCCCTGTTTAACCTCTTTACAAGTGCCTCTTTACTTGGATTATGCACAGTTCTGTTCTGACCGGTACCTTCTGGACCTTTTTCCTTCAGCCTCAGGTTCCTCCTGTCCAGCCAATGGGAGCAGTCGGTGTTCCACCACCAGGATTCCCAGGAGCCATGAATATCCCACCCCCCTCATTCCCACCGGGAATTCCCCCAGGCTCCTTTATAAGACCAGGTTTCAACCCCATGCATATGCCTCCAGGTACAGCTCTGCATGCTGCAATACTAGCGACACTATGGCTATTAAAGTAATTAACAGTAATTTGAACAGAAGTAAATGATGTATCCGGACAGATGTTTTGTGTTGGATGTGTTCATTGAACCCAGGGCTTTAACAGACTGTATATTCTGTGGGTTTTGCTTTAGGATTTCTTCCTCCTGGTGCCATGCCACCTATGGGCACTGCTGGGCCTCCACCCACAGCAGGGGTCAACATGCCTCCAGGTATGACACAAACATGGGCAGGTTTCATACTATTTACTATAGTTACTTTCATTTCTGTGGAACTCACAATCGAGTATGTGTCGGGGTTTTTTTATCTGTAGCTTTGCCAGCAACATTGAGCTGATTTTTCCCACAATTCATTTGTAGTTGCCGGCTCAGTTGAAGACTTGTCAAGTGATCCAGCAAGAATCAACAATGACGGAGGAGATGGGTTCAACTCAGGTGAATCTGAGCACTTTAATGTCAAAAACAAAAACATTCACTTGCTTAACTGCTCTGGCTATGTAGTAGTTTAACGTTTTAATTGGTGGTTTCATACACTCTCCAGGAAACCAGGTGCCTCCTGGAGGTCCATCAGGCATGGGCATACAATCACCACCTGGTCTTCTAGGTTCAAGGCCAGGTCTAATGCCTCTACAGAGACCCCCGGTTATGCCTCCCCCACACATGCAACGTTTTCCCATTCCACCTTCTCGGCCTGGTATGCCACCCCTCCCCCCACAGATGATGCCACCCAGGGGTCCACCTCAAATGATGCACCGTGAGCCTCCACCGAGGGGCTTCGGCATGCCACCCCCTCCCCACGGCATCAGGGGCCGCTTCCCTCCTCCTGGACCTCCCTTCATGAGACCCAGTGGTCCAAGACCAGATGGGCCAAATGACCATGAGGGAAGATCGTTCAGGGGCGAGCGCCCTGGGTTAGCGATGGGCAGAGATCGGGAACAAGATTGGTTTGGGGGGCGTCGTCCATTTGGGGAAGCTCACGTCGTGGAGAGGTCAGAAGGTCGAGAGAGATTTGGGGGCAGGCATGAAGAAACGGAAAAACAAGGGGGTTGGGAAAGAGAGCGGGAACGACGAGATTGGAGGAGAAGTCCGGAAGGGGATCGGGAGCGGGGAAGGGACATGGAGGACCAGAGCAAGCGCTCGGCACGGAGCAGAGAGCGAGAACCAGGGACTCGAGAGAGAAGCACACGCTGGGATAAAGACGATAGACTTGATCGACTGGGCCACACAAGTGAAGAACCCAGTGAGAAACTTCCAGCAGATACCAACGAGCCCAAAGCAAACTCCTCTAAAGAACTTCCTGAAGCCATAGCAGACTCAAATGCCTCAGAACCGACAACAGAGAACAAAACTGTCCCGCAAACACACACTGAAGAGTCATAGTGGGCTCTGTCTCTATACGTTAAGTGTCTCTGAGTCAAAGACCTTATAAGCTTTTCCCATGTCAGTGCTAATCTTGAATACTGCAGGCTGTAAAAAGAAACAACAACGCAGCATTACTTCACCTGTTTGGATGCTTTATACATGTGATGCTTGGTTCTTCAGCCCAAACCAAGATATTAGAAGTTATTGTATTAGGTGTCTTGGGCAAACGTGGAGCGTTGCCCTGTGAATTATTGTCCCGCCTCAATGAAGCTTGAATGTTGTATAAAAACTAAAGAAAAAGAAGCGATTAATTAAATTCTGCTGTACATATGCTAACATTACTCAAATAACGTTTGTAGATTTTGACCTGAAGTTTGTTTAATCGATTATATCCCTGTTAAGTTTTAATAATGGAAACATTGACTAAAATAAGATATTAAGACCCCTTTGCTGGAATGTTTTTAACTTAATGTTTACAACATATGAGATGTTTTTATAATTGTTACGTTTCTGGAGGTGGGAACTTTCAGCGATAGGGATTTGGTTTTAATAAAATATTTTCATACTAAATGAATGAACTGTATGCAAGTTGCTTCCTTTATAACATGGTCTTTGATAAGGTTGTGCCAACGGGTATTTCTGGTAGTAAGTTATCAAGTTTTAAAGCTAGTAATGAATAAATACATACATCACTGTTTGCTCAGCCTTAAGCCATATACAACCAACTAGCCTCCAAACTGGTGTTTAATGCTGTAACGCTAGTTGCAAACGATTTATTACGGTTTAAGTAGGATAAAGGCCAATATGCATATTTGAATTTACACGTATGTTATAATATACATGTAATGTGTGTTCCTAGTGTGTCGGAGAAGATCATATGAACGTGTGAGGTCGATCACAAACATGTTTCATCATTTCATAGTTTTTCATGGGCCAGTGGTTCAGTATGTAAAATAATAAAATACTTCAGAATGCATGAACATTTAGTACGTAATTTGGTTTTACGTACATAAAACATTTGTTTATATATCTTAAAATCCCAGCTAGAAATAAGCGTCAAATCCATGTGACAGTATGACACGCCTGACGCTGGACCAATCAGATTCCCCCATGGTGGCCTGCGCCCAGATTGGACCGTTCAGACTCCTCCTCTCGTCTAGCACCATCGGTTCCTGTGACAGTCGCAGCTTCGTTAACCGGAGGAAGTATGGCGTTAAAAGCGGTTTGCGTGCTCAGAGGTACCGGTGAAGTCACCGGCACAGTCTATTTCGACCAGGAGGTAAAAACGGTGCATTCTGATGTGTGATGTGTGCGTGTTTTTCTGTGACGTTCTCGTAGAGACGCGCACGCGGGAAAGCTAGCCTGCAACCGCTGTTGCGCTCCTTTAGACCAAATCACAGTATATGAGATATGATATGCATGCACACGCCACACATGATATTTCATTGTGCATAAGTGCATTTTTCTTTTATTTTCGTGACAATCATTGTAGTAAAGCGAGATCATTCATGTTTGTGGCTCAACCGGCTACTGACGTTTGGTGGCCTTCTGTACGACCTGACATTTTACATATAGAGTAATAATGAATGCGTTATTTTAGTGCAGCGTGGATGAATTAGTGCACAAAATGCGCAAATACATTTAAAAGTAGTTCTGAATGACCTTTGATGTGGTCACAGGTCGGCGTATAGTTAATGTGCACACATATACAATTCATTTATCCCCAGAGGAGTAAAAAGGGTAAACGGGGAAAATGTCATGCAATCTGTATGCGATAAAATGTGTTTAATCTGAGACTGAAACGTGAAGCACTCAAAGCAATAGAAAAAAAGAGGTTATAGACGCCATTGACTTAATCTGAAGATCTGTTCAAATAAAAGGCAGAATGAGTAGAGTTTGCCGAGTCATGAGCAGAGGCGTTTGTTTACTGTAATTTTTGCCCAGAAGTTCACAGAGCTCAGATCAGAACTCAGTCTGTTTATTAATGTAGTAGCCTATCAAATCATACTTCGTTGTCACGCCCTTATGTGTATGTTGATCACACCTATTATATTGAGAAGTCAATACATCTGTGCAGTCATAAGTGATGGGCAACGCGTGTGTGTGTTTAGGATGGTAACGCTCCAGTGAAGGTCTCGGGTGAAATCGCTGGTCTTACACCTGGAGAACACGGTTTCCATGTTCAT
This sequence comes from Botia almorhae, assembly GCA_036877575.1. Lineage (NCBI taxonomy): Eukaryota > Metazoa > Chordata > Actinopteri > Cypriniformes > Botiidae > Botia > Botia almorhae. The sequence goes on along the minus strand of JAZGTJ010007979.1, from coordinate 1,173 downwards.
GCCTTTGGAGACAACACAAATGGTGAGCACCTGTACCTTTAAATATTACAGACAAACCCCATTAGGTCAAAAACTTCTGTAGACTTATTTTTATTATTAATATTATTATTTAATATAATACCATTATATTTAATGTCATGATATTATATCAATATCATTATATTTAAAACAAATATTTTTTAACCAGGGGGTTAGTGGTTGGAAAAGAGTGGTCTTTGTTAATATCCAGTAAAATGCACAAACTAATCACATTTAGTTTGTTTCCTGTGTGTTGCATGCAGGCTGCATTAGTGCTGGACCACACTTCAACCCTCACAATAAGACTCATGGTGGACCCAACCATGAAAACAGGTGAGGTTTTCATGGTGTAGCTGTCATGAATTAAATATTGTAAAGTGATACACTAAACACATTACACACAACTGCCACAAGATTGACAGTAACATCGCTGATTTACAAAGTTGCCCACATAGTTGTGACATTTGCATGGACTTCCTATAAGTCCATATGGCATATCTAAAGAGCAGTAAATCCCCTTTAACACACATTTCTCAGTTCCTGAGAGGTCACATGACCTGCATATGGCAGTACAATAGAACAGTGATGCAGTGAGACGGTAAAACTGCAGTACTTTGATCTCTATGCACATATATACATATATAATGAGTGCTGTATAACTCCACCAGGGTTTATTACAGTACTGAAATTTACATAGTGGTTTATAAAGACTCCAGTAGGGTTTCCAGTTTTATCAGATTTCATTTTTGGAGGAAATGCACACGGCATGTTTTATATCTTTAATGTAAATGACAGCTGTGTTCTAGCAGATGTGTGATGTCATCACTGTATTGTACCCACCTCAGACACGTTGGGGATCTTGGTAATGTGACCGCTGGGGCTGATGGTGTTGCAAAAATCAACATTGTGGACAAAATGCTGACACTGACCGGGCCGCACGCCATCATCGGTAGGACCATGGTGGTAAGAAAACGTCTCTGCTCAGTGACGTATTTCAAAAGCAAATCTGACTGTACTGTACTGTACTGTACTGTACCCTAACTGTACAACAATATCTGACAATAATGTCCCAATTTGCAATGAATTGCTTGTGGTGTTTGTCTGATGTTGGTGTTAATATACACAGATATAAAATAACTGCTAATAGTACAGTTA
>JAZGTJ010007978.1:8221-21841 GCA_036877575.1 Botia almorhae | reverse complement strand
GGGCACCGGCCATTTGTACGTTTTAATCGCGGGAGTCTGATAGACAGGCTGAGGGAGTCGGACTGGGACTCATCCATCATGGGCAGTGAAAATCAGTGCTACGAGAGGTAGAATTTCAGCCTGGGTTGCCTTACAGGGGAGGAAATAGGATTCTGATGAAAGTGTGAGGGGAGAGCGGCCCTAGACACTTGCAGGGGCGGCCAGGGTCACAGAAAGGCAGCGGAGAACTGAGATTACTGCGCCTGCTCCGAGAGAAGGGTGGGGAGGTGGGGTCCCGCCTAGCCACCCACCAACTGTAAGCATGGGTGGGTGACGGGCCGTCGTTGGAGGGTACGATCAGGAACATTGTCCTAGGCCCTGTGATGAAGGGTGTAGTCTACTGGGCCCTGCAGAAAGGGGGCCTACCCAAAACATTTTGTACCGGGCCCCGTGAATGTTATCCCTGGCCTCGAGTGGGTGTAAATAAAAAGCGGCCAGACTATTGCAGATCCCTCCCTGGCACAAACCACATGCACCCTGATCCCAGCCCCTTACCCCAAAACCACACGCTCCGTGTCACAGGAGCGAGCGATTGCCATGAATAAATGCAAACAGGAGGGAGATGAATCTCCCTTTGAAATTAGCGAGCACTTTGAATTCCGACGGAGTGGGCTGGGCAAACTATTTCCCCTCTATCAGTGACTCTTGACACGGGCAGATAACGGCGCAGAACGAGCATCTACAAATCAAAGCGTAATTACGACTGCTGGCGTCCCATAAACGCTTTAGTCAAGATGGCCGCTCGGAGCTGTGCACTGTTTGTACAGCTGTGTGATCCCAAGCTTCAGATGCGGTAGAGACGAAACGCCAGCAAGTGCACGGTTGCATGTCTGCCAAAAGGCTGAGGAAGTGGAATGCTCTGCTTCTGTCTAATGACTAACTAGAGCAGATCAGCCCAAACACAACATCCCTTTTGCAGTACTGTGAAACATAGCGAAATTATTTTGCCTGTTTTGGAACTGATAATCCATAATGTGATGAGAGTACATAATTCAGGAAATCGTGTAGAATTAAAAGATGAATATGAAGCAAAAGTGCAGTCACATTTTGTTTTTGGCTGTTTTAACACACAAATGTTTCACCAGTTTAGAAGAACAGGAGAGTATCATCCCTATATCTAATGTATATGTGTGTGTGTGTGTGTGTGTGTGTGTGTGTGTGTGTATATATATATATATATATATATATAAAAATTTATATATACTCATTTGTTTTTTTGACTAAAGTGTACCTTTTTATTATATTTTGCAGAACATATATTATATAAATTTACAAAAACAAGTATGTGGCTTATAACGTAAATTGTAAGTTGTATATAATTTATATAAAAACACATTAGAGCTTTATGTGGTGTGGTTGTGAAGAGAGGAAATATACACTGTTTAGCACGCCTGTGCAGTGCCAGGATGTGTCCCAATAAACTTGCATTCTGGGAAGAGATCCAGTTGAACATTGGCAGCAAGTACTTGTTAATATGGGCATGAAGAGTTTTTCAAATTTATGATTTCACGATTTACATAAATCATACAAGTGCAGAAAACAAAGAAATGTTTGAACAAATACCAAACATTGCATGTAATGGGTTAGATGCATGATTCAAACAGCTCCCCACAGTGTCACTTAAACAGCTATATTTGATTAGCATTTAATTAAATATGATGGGAAGAAAAAATATAAGTGAATCCTCCTTAATTTACGCGCTTTGGAGATGATGTCGTCATATATGTAGCACCTGCTGTAGGAATTTTATGACAAAATATGTAGAAATTTTATGACAGTTTTCCATGACCCTACTACCTCCTTCATGTTGTGCTTTGTAACTCGCCGCTTGTATCTGTATTTCTGACATAATCCTTCTTTCATGAAGTATAGAAATCTAAAGCATAGCTGAGCTGCTCCTGGCACCACTAGCGTATTACATCTTGTTTCTCCAGCTATTAAAAGTGTCGGTGGCTGTCTTCTGTTGTTTTTATATGCTGTTATTAACGACGCAATGCTAACCGCCCAGAATGTACATCTAATTAAAACCCCCGAACAGTTACGGCAAGGAATGAATTCAAAAGATAGGATATAATCATAGCAAATAATGTTTTCGTTCTACTGCTGTCGGAGACCAGGTTATAATGGGCTATCTGTATTCAGGCTGGTGGGTTGTGAACTCACCCAGTGATTGTTATAGACCACTATTAAAGTTGTGAGTTCCAGCGTTTATCACTCTTAGCGATTTTATTTCGAAGCCGCGTTTAATTTATTATTAATTCATTGGATTTCTTATTTGGAATTCAGGGTAATTTATTGAAACTCTTCTGATCTTCTTAACCTTATTATTTTTTTATATTATTTTGTCATATATCGTTAAACTAAACTTTGTAAACAAAAAGGTATCGCTGTAGCTTAAAAGGTAGAGCTGGGTGCTCGCAACGTCAAGGTTAAGGGTTTAAATCCCAAGGAATGCAAAACTGACCAAATGTACTGTATACTTAAATGTACTCTGTTACTTTGCATAAAAAGTCATTTAGAATACTGTCTGTGAAATGCAATAAAATGTTTTGTTTGCCTCATTGAAATATGACCAGGTGTGACATTTATAAGTTTTGAAAGTAATGCTAGAATTCCAAAACAAAACAATAGTCTTGTGCAAGCAAGTCTACTCCTAGTATCCAAAAGAAGTCATGTATATATTTTCGGACTACTGTGATTTAGATGACAGTCAGTGGGGTGGTATAAATTTATCTTTCTTCTGTAATGCATTTTTGTCTGGTTGGCTGGGGTCTCTGTATGCCCCTCGTATCCCCCCATTCCTGCCCTTTGACACAATCATCTCCCAGACCCAAGCCTGCTGGCCTGCATTCCAGTCCCCTGTCTTAACCTGAAGAATTATGTGTGCAGATAATTAGCTCTTATAGGTACACTTTCCATTGCTTCACTTCACTAAGCACATCATCTTCCTACCCTCTTTATTGTTTGCTTTGCTTTGTCAGATCGATGTCTTGCTACTGCGTAAGTAGCAGTCACATCTGAAGCAACATAAATCACAACAAGGTTTCCCGTCGCACCAGTCACCATGCACAACAGTGGGGAGCTTCGTTGTCGTTGTTTTTCCTGAATCCTGGATCTGTAAGTATGACTGTGCTTTTCCCCTTTCAGTTCTATCTGTGTGTCGTGGTGCTCAAATTTTTTTGGCCATGCAGAAAGGAATGTGATTACACAGTGCTTCGCTTTGGGTCTCTGATGGCATCAGAACATCAGGTGTTTGGGTCGGATCGCCCTCCGCCCATCCCATAATATCCTCCTGCTCCCTTTGAGTCAGTGGCAGACTGTTGAGGGGGAACTTCCCAGTTAACAATTTTAGGTTGTAACAACATTTCCCTAATGTGTCTGTTAGTAACAAATGTTACAAATGTTATTTTGAAAGTAGATACATTCAAAACATTACCTTTTTATAGAGGTTAATTGCTCGGTTATAAGAACGTTACTCAATTTTTTACGTTTTAAAACGTTTCACAACGTTTCACTAACTACTAAATTCTGAGAACGTTCACTGTTCGCTGGGTTATCGGATTATTTCCTTTCAGGTGACTCGGTGGGGAGAGGCAGGGTGGGCAGCATTTCTCCTGCCATTACTGCCAAGCCCTGTGATCATGCCCCACTAATGAATGCGCAAATGCAAATAGCCCTTCCCTGTAAAAGTTGACATTGTCTCCTGTGATAAATTTTCTGCTGAGGTAAGAGACAATTTAGAGTGGAATTACAAGCAGGCTCTTTGTCACTCTTTGGGTCCATTTACATCCGTAATTAGCTGTAATTCCACAGCACCCATTAGAGTGAGAGAGAGAGAGAGTCGCCACTAAAACAGATAAGCAGTAAAAAGGGGCGAGAGAGAGGATAAGAGGAGCGGCACATCTCTTGATGCTTAGCACAGCGCCGTCAGCTGGTGATTTATACGCGGCCGTACGCGGCTGTCGCCACGCCAATGGGTGTAAACATTGATTAGTAGCAGGAAATGAGGCACACACTTTGTCCTCTGTGTCAGGGACTTTGGGTCGCAGAAGAGGAACACTCGTGGTCTTAATGTGTGCGGTCCTCAACACCTGAGCGCGTTTTAGAGGGTGGCGTTAGATACGCCTCTCAAGCATTACCCAAACAAACACATGACATTGTGCCACGGAGCCGCTTGAGCGACAGGCTCAGACTTGTCACCGTGTATCTTTCAGGCCTGTGACATGGACGCACACGGCGGTCTTACAATGTCCCACAATGATATGCTCTGCATCAGGCGGAACAACAAATGTGGAGTGACGGAAAGCTTTGAATGAGATGCACACGGTCTTTTCTGTTATGCTGGACCTCTCATCTCTGCAGCCTTCGAGAACTTGTTTGTGTGGCGAATGTTATCAATAAAAAAGTGAAACAACATTTTGATTAGTGAAAGAAAACGAAACGAAAAAGAAACACCTGGAGTTTATTTTATTATGTTGTTATATTGCGTAATGGAATTGGCTCCGCCCATTTTAAACGAAAATACCAACGTTTGTTTCAAAGTACCATTTTGTTTTGTGCTATATATAATATTAAACTAAAGAATTGCCACATAAGATATGTGTTGCAAAAAGAAACCACATTTAAACCGTGTGCACTTTTCCCTGTGGTGCACAAGGGGCTAAATAATCCACAATAAAGGTCAATGTGCATATCTCCTCCCTACTTCCTTAAAGCATTTAAGTTTCCTGTACCCCATATCCATGTCAAAACGGTTAAAGCTTAACACTTATTTACTCTTGCTAAATGTGTCTATTAATCCGTTATTATAATAAAGATGTTACGTAGTAAACCAAAATTTGGTAAACCTAAAACTTTATTTTCTCTCATTACTGTACACAATTGCTGGCTTGAGCTCCAGTCCACACCTGAGCCATACCCGAGTGCTTTTGTAATACATACATCATCCAGTGAGCTTTTACTGGGCTCATGGTGATGTCTAATTGATCTAGCAGACATTTAACACATCAGATATGCTTTGCTTAGATTCATTACCTAAACAGTTACCATTTGAAACATGTACTGTATGCCTGCTTCTGCTTTTGATAGCAGCAGTTCCCTCTCTCTCTCTCTCTCTCTCTCCATTTCTTTCTCCAGTGCTGTTTCATTCCCCATGTACCTTCTGGTCTGTTACCCTGGTGCTGTAAAACATAGATGCCTGAATTGTGCATTAGGACATCGTGATTACGTCCATCAATCATGTCAGAGATTTTGGAAATGATGGTTTAATGTACCTTTTTAACTACATGTAACTTTGTTGCTGCCTCTGTACATATTTCGTGCCATCGATATGAAATGTGCGAGAAGGAAGGATGGAAAGAGAGCAAAAACCCATTGTGTTTTTTCCCTGTCATTAAGCTGTGCCTCGGAGATGATGTGGAAGCCGTATGGGGTCCAGGGGAAGTATTTATGGCCCTGCTTGAATCTGGTTGGGCTTCGCTGATAGCTGAGATAATGTGAGCGAATGGGACGCAGCGAGCTGTTCTAATGGCACCAACAAGACATGGGAACAGCCAGGATAAATAAATGTTAGCCATTTTCTCCACTCCACGCCATTTGCATGTTCCATCATTAAAGCTGCTTAAATAGTCGCGAAAATAGAATAATAATAAAAGTACCGGTTGCATTTAAAAAGCGCAAAACAGGTCTTTAAATTTTCCTAATGCGTTTAATGCAAAAGCTCTGTGTTTCATTTGAATCGTAAGGTTGTGTTCGGTTGAAGATAGCGGCGGCTTTAATTTTAATTTGTTTTAATTCTGACACTTACGCTCTGGTGGCTTTTCTTGTGAAATGGGGATGAATACAAACAAGATTTCACTTCATTAAACAGCAACAAACTGTACGGAAATTGCACTTACTTATGGAAATGGATTTTAAGCATGCAAAGCATTACTTGCTCGGTCTACGCTGAAATTTGAAAAACATTACAGGGTGAGCCTATTAGCTCTGACAGAGTTGAGCACAATTACAGAATGGGGAGATCAAGGTACTGCTAAACCCATGGTGATAAAAAGTGACAAGCTATTAGGGAAGTATATTGACCTTAAAGAGCACTTAATTTAATAAACCACAGTTTGCACAGGTGGCATTACTTTGAGACTGGCATAAGAAAAGACAATGATAGAAATATCACACTGCTAACTTCACACACAGAGGTTTGTTTTTACAGTAGGATGTCTCTGTTGTGAATCAATAATTTGTTTATTGATTATATTTTATTTGCACGGTTCAGTACAATTATTAATGGAAGTGATTTGTAGAAACTCGCTTGGTATTGCGCAATATTCATTATAATTTATTGACTATAATTCATTTTCATAATGATTTATTTATTTATTAATAAAACACTCTAAAAGCCATTAAAGTGGCCATACACTGGAAATATGTGACGGTTCTTTAATTCTGTGAAAAGTTGTACAACCATTCTGACTTATTTGTTCCACTTATGTTATTCTGTCAGTTGTAGTGCCAAGATGGCTGCCTTTTAGTTAAGCACTTGTCTTTGAGGTTCACCTTGTGAAATCAGAAGGTTAGGGGGAGAGTCTCTAGTGCCGTTGGTTACCTTGAATGTTATCTGAATTTTCTGTGTCCGTTGGAATGAACTGGACTTAGCAAGATTGTTTAAAGTGGACTTCCTTCTAAAACGGCTGTTCAAAGGCAGTTATTTACCTCATGCATAAAATAAAATATAAGCCACTTTTGGAAATGTAGACAGCTGCTGGGTAGTGTTGTACTTTGTCACAATAGTTATACTGCATTATGTCTGCATTAACCCATGATTGTTTTTACCCTTTAATATGATATGTCAACATTAAACTGAAAAGAATGTGTAAAAAATATAAACAATAGATGTTTAGGAACGTAATTCATATGGTTTTTGAGGCAGGCTCTCACAGTAGATCCTATTAGCACACAAAATTCTTAATTTGACAAACCTCAACACATCGCCCTCCTTCAGCTTGTTTTTGAGAGTCGAATGATCTCAGGAGGTCCGGTCCATTGAGACTTTGGCAGACAGGGATAAAGAAGAGTCTCCATCAGCTCTTTTTCCCTCTCGTGTCTAATCTCCTGAGCGTCTGAGGCCCGAATACCACATCAAGTGAATGGAAACTCCAGCCGCATTGTTTATGTGCTGCTCAGTGTGACCGCTCTTTGTGTCCCCCAGCTTGTTTTGTTTTTCATGCCACTTAACGGTGACATTGAATGCCATGTGTGTTTATCTGTCTTCAGCGCGTTAATCTATTTGCATTACTGCCGGTATTCTGGTAGTCCCATTATATATTAGAAAAGCAATTATCACTTCATTAAACATAGAAGGTGTTAACACAAGTCATAAGACTAAGCCATCTGTTGAATTATCTTCTCGGTCTCTTTCTGATGCTATCCGCTAAACTGCGCTTCCACCAATTAAGGTTATACTTGGTAATTTAACTTTGAAAATGGGAAGTGTTCTGTTACCCCTCTAATAATAGCAATGCATATGGCGGTTATTTAGACTTTTTAATGAGAGAGATGGCCTCTTCAATTTGTCTTCGAGATCTGGAAAAGGCAGATTGGACCCCGAGGACTCAATTCACCTGAGCATATGTTAGATTCGGAGGCAGTTTTTGCATGTGCTGGCAGACGTTGTAACATTGTTGGCCTATTTTTGTAACCAGCTAACAGGAACATTCTCAGATCCTTGGCTGAAGTTCTCTCAAAGTTATTAAAAACAGTTCTTGCAATACAATTGTGTTCTTGCAAAATGTTATATATTAAACATTATAACCGAGCAATAATATTAATACAACATCTAAAAAGTTTTGAGTTTTACATTACTTAATGTTACTTACGACCTATTGTTAGCTAGGTATTCTGCTGTGGGATTGTACGACAGCATGATTTCATTATTTCATTCGTACTGTATCTGTTGCTCTTTCTGCATCACACTGTTATTATTTTCAAGGTCAAAATATGCTGATGAAATTTGATTCAGTTTATTAGATGAGCCAAGTTGATATATTTTGTAAGGGAGTTACTTTGTCACCTCTACTTGGTTTAAGTTGATTTAAGCTATTTGACTTGATTTGCCGTTTTGCTACGGCTTAAAACTATTAATCGTTACACGCGATCACTATGAAATATAATCCTTTAGTACTTAATTTTAAGTGCAGCACTGATATGTCAAAAAGCCTGTCATCAACTTAACCTCATCTCACTCTGTAAAATCAATAAATCAGTGCTATAATTGGGCTGCTTTAACATGTTTTCTGTTTTGAATCGCATGCTGGGGTAATTTGAAACTTTGCAGTCATAAGCTAACATCTTGAATTATGTGACATTTAGGCATCTTCAGCCTCTTAAATCTGAAACGGAAGCATTAAGACAGATAAATGCGTCTGAAAATCAACTGGATTTAAAGCCAAATGCTTGTTTTTCATGCTTTCAGTTCATTTAGTTTAACACATTCTATCCGGTTGGAGCTGTCTGCATATTTGAGTTGTTTTTAATGCTGATAGGAACAAGATTTGTACCGCTTTAGTTTTAAAGATGATGTTGTCTCTTTAGCTGTGCATATCCTACTGATTTACAGATTTAACAGCTTAATACCACCTACCAATTCCCAATAAAAAAGAATATGTTTGGCTGAGAACACTGAGGAGCAGAATATTACATTTTTAATAAAAAGAATACCAAGAAAAATAATAATACAAAAATATCTTAATAGCAAAAAATGAATTAAATGTGAATGCAAATATTTTGACAATTAATAATGAGTTTACAAATGTTGCTTTATTTGTAAATAAATATTTCTTGTTCTACATTTATTTTGTTTTAAATGGAGTATGCGCTGCATACCGCTAAGAGATCATTTAGCTAAAAAGTGTACTCATTTGAAATCATTTGAAATAAATGACAATTTTTGTGTCCATTTAATTTTTGGAGGGGAAAAATATGATGCATGATTATACAGGGCAATTGTTTAATGAAACTTGGCTTCTTTACTTTAAATTTGCCTGTGATTTGGAAGAGACGCCGCTGCAGTCCACCTCTGACTGAGAATGGAAAGGTTTTCTCTCAGCATCTTGCCATGTGCGAGTGTGTATTGACAGCTCAGATGGGAAGCTGGCAGAGGAAATGGCCTCATTTGTTTCCTATGGCTCGGTAATGGCAAATCACCTCTTAGGGGCAGTCAATTGACAGACTCCAATCCTAGTGCGCAAACATCCATGAGGGTTTTATTGGCTTCCTCCTCAACTCCTCCACCTAATGTGGTTAGGCCAATGAGGCCCAAAAGTTGTAAAGGTATTACAGAAAAAAATCTATCACTCGCTGTCCGGGCGAGTTCTGTTGTGGGATGAATCGTTTAAATGAGGACATCAATCAGAGTTGTTGTGCTATTTTTATTCTAATTGTGCTAGACAATGCGAGGAATGATGTCACAGCTTTTGGATGGAAAAAATATGAATACCAACCTTGGAAAAAAGACATTTCATTTGGATTTTGTTACTTTAATATAGTCAGAAGATGGATTTTTATAATCCATTTAGGTACACAATAGCCTTCGACATCCATTATTCTCTCTTAAGCTCATGTGAATAGCAGAAAAGCAGATGAAAGTTTGGATGTTCAAATGTTCTTCTTTGTCTTAATGAACAGGTGTCTACATAACACAGCCCACCTCACAGATGGCTATATAATTAGCATTCATTATGGCAGCCTTGCCAAGGCCAAGCTCTGTGTGGGCAAGAAGACTTGCTAACCTCCTCACCTTCAAGCAGACCCCTCCCAGCGGGAGACTGACACTTCTTTTTCTTGGGTCTGCCAAAATTGGGGGCGCTTTCAAAAAATGTCATTTTATTGCTTGAGCATTACTAAGACAAGAGCATAAAGGGATAGTTCACCCAGAAATGACTTTTTCCCGTCATTTACTTACCCTCATGTCATTCCAAACCTATATGAGATATTTTGAGAATTACATCAGTAGTTTTGTGTCCATACAATGAAAGTCAGTGAGCGCCACTGATAATTGGTTACCAGCATACCTCAAAATGTCGTCTTTCGTGTTCCTCAGAAGCAAAAAAGTCATACAAAAAGAATTTTTAGTTTAGGGTGAACTGTCCCTTTAAATGTGAAAGTCTTGTTAGGAGAATCCAAATGTAGAGCCACAGCCTCATAAAATGATTAAAGTTTAAATGCATCTGCTTAATATTCATAATACTGCAGCCAATTAGCTAATATAAGAACGTCACAGTAGTGATGTTTAGCCTGTTTATGCAGAAACAAGTACCTTACAAGTATCTCCTGGACCAGAGCTTAAAACAATACAGTTTACCCCTGTAGTCACGGCAGTGGCAGCAGTGGTCAGGTCATTTCTCGAGCATGTCAACTTTCACGCCTGACTGCCTCTGTTGTGGGGCGAGGGGGGTGGGCCAGAGTGCACGGCGCAGGAGTAGGCCTATAATTTTCTCCACTTAGAAATGAATTCCATCTAATCTCATTTCACCATGTCAAACGGTGGTGTGACATGCTGTTTTCCTCAGTAACATTTGGTTATGCTGCAGCAGTCGACTGCCCTGCTGATGCAGGCTGACACCCTCTGGTTATTAAAAACTGTTTGCACTTTCCGATATTGTATGATGTGGGTTAAATGCAGAGCAATAGAGAGACTAAATAAAGCCTCTCTGTCTTTTACTTTGGTGAGCTGATGTCTCGTACTGGTAGCTTGTCTCTGTTTTGAGGTTTAGTTGGCTGTCACTGGGGAACAAAGTAAATGGCTAATCCATCTTACATTCATCACGTGTTGACCCTTTATGCTTCATTCTTCAATTTATATGTATTTGTTGTACTAATTTCTGTTTATTTTAGCCTAGATCATTTCAAAGCGCCAGTGCTTTATCTTTTTCTTGTATATGTAAAAATGTGAAGAACAATACAGAAATGAGCATCCGCTTGATGTTAACTTAGACATCTTATGAGTAGTTTAAATGTTAATTGGGAAATAATTGTACAATTCATATTACACAGGCAGTCCAAAAACCTCACAGTGCAAGTGTCACTTCTTGTAGATTGTTTGTGCCTGATTTTTTTATAGAAATGTGTTCATATTACATGTGTATGAATATATATATATGTGTGTGTGTGTGTGTGTGATATTATGCATTTAGCAGTAAATACGAAGCGCACAATCATGCACACACACAGTGACGGTTTTCCCCTCACCTCACAATAAAGAAGTGCACATTTAGGAGATGGAGTTGCACACTCCGAGTTATTTGCAGGGCTAATGTATTATTCTGTTCAAGTAATGATCAGGTAGTGTTAGATGAATGCGAGGTGTTCAGCTCCATTACTAGCCGCACATCAGTGAGGCATTATTACATTATCACTGCTCCTTAGCAGGAGATTGGCTGTGTGACCAGGTTCTGAATACACCCGTACAGCCCAGGCTGGCATAAATTGCAGATTGGCTCATTGCTTTCAATGATAAAAAGTAAGAATTGCTAGTAAAAAGAACATGGAGCGGTTGTTTGTCAACTAAACATGTTGCTGCGCGAGAGAGAAGGACGTTAAACATCTGCATAGACTTCCAAATTGATCACGGGGTTGTGTGAGCACAAATGAATGTGTGAGCACAAATGAATGTGTGAGCACAAATGTGTAGGAACGTTTGTCTTTCATTTGGAAAACAAAGGCATTTTAAACCTGTCATATTAGAGCATGATCAATATAAGACGCCAGTTGTAGTGTAGTACATATCAATCAATCAGATCAGTCAATCAAATGTATTTATTAAAGCAGCAATCCGTAATTTTTGCCTCTCTAGCGCCATCTCAAAAATCATGACAGCTCAAATTATGAATTATTACTATAAACGTAACATTTTAAATCAAGTAAAGTAAAAAAAACACTGATCTTTTATGTACTTGCTCAACAACTTTGTTGATATTTATTAGTAGTTACGGATTGGGGCATTAAGCACATTTAAAGGCAACCAACGTTGTGCAAAGTGCAGTGCAAAAGAAATGCAAATTACAAAACGAAAAAACAATTACACTACTATTACATTATTGAACCGTTTACATTATTGATTGTTATTATTGAGAATAAATTCACAATTCTTACGGATTTTCTGTTTTTTTTGCCAGTCATATGAATGTCTTGCTAATTGCTTTTATTTGCTTATTCTTAGTCTGGCATACTAGACTCTGGATAATCCTTAGCAGGGAAGGAAATCATTAAAGCAAATGAGACTGTAAATATTCTAAAGAGCATTTGTCCCAAGGATCAATATGTTCTGCTGTTCTTCACTGGAGTCTGTAGTATTTTCAAACCATCATGAGGGAGATTATAAGGAGAGTCTTTTTTTCTTGGCTTACAGATGGACGGATGTTATTGGCGGCTTTAAAATTAATGGCTGAGCCTTTTATTCTGCTACACAACTGTAACGTACAACCCCGTTTTTATTTAAAAAAAGCCTAATGGCTTAATTGACATTTTCAGCTAATACAACACTGATATAATTAGGAATTTACCCTATATTTAGTTCCCTGTTTTTAGACACAGTGGAAAATTATTGTATTTTATTGTATTTATTGTTTAATAACACGTTTGAGTCACTTATTGTCAGAGCAGTTTTTCAATTAAGTATTTTCCTCATCAATATAACTGTTATTATATAACTGTTCAATTAGCAAAAACAAAAAAGAGATTTTTCCACTCCATCCATATAATAACATCTCTGTACAAGGTGATTCTGAGCTTTATATTAAAAAACGTGTCCCATTATATCAGACAATATCACATGTATTCATTTCCTCCTCTTTGTACCTTTTAAGCTTATTTTCACAGGAGAGAAGTGTCTTCACTAGATAGGATTTAGGATAAGATTTAAAACCCAATGTAACCAAAGCTCTTTTGTCATTTACACAGCCTGGGCCCCTAACCTGTTCCCCAGTCACATGACTGAGGCCTATGAATTTGTGACCCCCCTCCCCACCCCAGATAATAAGTCTTAATGGCAACAAAATGACTCCCGTGTTTCATTCTGTTGTTATGTTAAAAACAGCTAACCCAAAATGACCAGTCTCTGCATCTCAGGCTGGGATGTTTGCCTTGCTTTTGGTGGGCTGCAAGTTGGAGATCCTTCTGTTCCCCATATGGCAACATTGTCTTGGTAATGTGCTACAATGCCCCCCCTTGGAGCGTGCTGCGGGCCCTGCTGCTAGAGGATAAACTATTGGTTTCACTTTTTCTCTTCCGAGCCCCTGGAGGCAAGCCTATGGGCTGGGGGACATGCAGCTCTCTGAACTGGGGGGCTTTCAGCGCGTGGCGCCCCGTCACCCCTGCTGTGGCTGCCCGAGAGGGCCCTTAGCCAACAGAAGAGAGAGAGGGAGAGTTTTGAAAGGAGGGATGCGTAGCTCTTGGGGGCACAGAAAGGAAAAGCTAACCTCATTGTGTCTTGTATACTGGGAATGCAACACGCTGCCTTTATGAGACTGTGTGTACTCTGCAGTTTCCACAGTGCATTATTGCTGTCTAATGCTCATCATAGGTTCCCAG